>BJBW01010692.1:0-16466 GCA_004320125.1 Scolopax mira
GCTTACCTATGAGGATGCTGTGGGAGACAGTGTCAAAAGCCTTGCTTTTGGTCAAGGCAGGCAGTGGCACCAGCTACGGAGCCATGTGTTAAGTGACTGAATATTTCTGTTCCTCCCAGCATCATTACCTGACAGAAAGGAGTGATGAGAAGATAAGCTGTGCCAGGATCCCCTATCCACCTTTCCCAACTCCCTGAAGTCCTTTTTTATTGACTTTGAGTTGTAGTTTATAGTTTGTTCTGTACCTACCTGTAAAATCAATAGTGTATAGTAGTCTGAAGGAAGCACTATCAGGAAAAAAAGTCATGAAGTTTCCTGGTAATGTCCTTAACCCAGGCTCCAGAGAGACAACAGACCTCCATCTGTGGAGGATCCACCCGGCCTTCCATCCCCAGGGAATGGGGGGATTCCCACTTCAGTGGGAAGGAGTCACCCAGAATCACCCTTACCAAAGCCACCCTAGGTTGGTCAGCCCAGCCCTCTGCCAGCAGAGATCCTGTCACAGCTTTCCCCAGCCCCAGGGAATCTGGGGTGCCACCTGAGCACTGGGACAAGCAGTGAAGCACCTCAGTGGGCAGGACACCCCCCAGTCCTGGTTCTCACAGGGATTGCAGCACATATGGGCATCCCTTTGGGTGAGGTATGGACCTGGGATCAGCTCCCTGGTGCCCAAAAGCACTAAGTGCCGACTCCTTCCTTCAGACCTCCCCTAACAGCAAAGTGGTGGAAAAGAAAGGGAAAAATAGTTGTTGCTTAATTCTGTGCACTTGTCAACAGCCCTAAAACATCCTGGTCCCACAATGTACTGCTCATGCTGAACTCCACTTCGCTGCTTAAGAGGAGGAGAGAAAAGAGGGGCTTTATCATCTCCTTAATATGTGCTATCAGAAAGCCTTACTTCGAGGGCCAGAGCCCCCATTGCTTGAAAAGCCTTCTTAAATCTAATTTAAACCCCCACTGTCAACAGGGCGATTAGCACTGCCCCCTGGACCACAAACACCACAGGGATGACTGGAGCCAGCTGAAATTAATTCGCTCACGGCTCTTGCAGGCTGTGACTTTCCTCCTTCCACCTCCTCCCTTTCCAGTAACAAAGTGGAGATGCCAAGTAAGCACGGATGCCCTGGAGGAAGAAGCCCTTCATGATGAAGCTCCTCCATCCCTGTGTCTCTGCTGGCCCATGGAGTGCTGCTGGACGCCCAGGCAGCTGTGCAGATGCTCCTGCCCTTGTGGGCTAGGAAAGATGGGCGTAAGGTAAAGGGATAGCCCTCAAAAAATTTCACAGATGCTGTGGTTGAAGACATGCCCCTGAAGGCAACTGTAGGCTTGCAGGGCTCCTGGCTCTACCAAGTACATGCTGAAGCCTGGAGTTGCTCTATCATCCCTGGATGTTGCTGGATGATCCCTGAAGGATGTCTTTGTGTCCATTTCCCCTTGTCCTGTCACTGGGCACCACTGAGAAAAGACCAGCCCCGTCCTTCTGACACACTCCCTCAGATCCCCCCTCAGTCTTCTCTTCTCCAGACTGAAAAGACCCAAGTCCCTCAGCCTTTCCTCATAGGACAGATGCTTGAGGCCTTTAATCATCTTTGTGGCCCTTTGCTGTACCCTCTCCAGCAGTTCCCTGTCCTTCCTGAACTGGGGAGACCAGAATTGGACACAGTAATCCAGATGGGGCCTCACCAGGGCAGAGTAAGAGGGGCAGGATGACCTCTCTCAACCTGCTGGCTGTGCTCTTCTTGATGCCCCCCAGGATGCCATTGGCCATCTTGGCCACATCGGTGGCTCGTGGTCCACAAGAACTCCCAGGTCTTTTTCCTCAGAGCTGCTCTCCAGCTCCCACCCCAACCTGTCCTGGTGCTACCATCACACAGGTAGACTACGGAGAACCTCCCCAGCAGCCCTGCCTACCAACAGCCCTTGGTGCCATGGCCACTGGGGGCAATGCCCCTGGGCTGGCAGCCCCCTGCCCATCTCCTCTTACCCCTTGGAGGTATGCAGGGGGACATCTTCCACAGCCCTTACCTGTCCTCACAAGTACCACCACATTAACCAGCCTTTCTGCAAGCGGAGGGCAGCAATCCAAGCCCAGCCATCTGCTCCAGTGGTGATAAAAGCCAAAGCAAAGCACAGCATATTAATAAGCATCGCACGCCTTTGAAATCGGTGCTGGCAGAAAGCACAGCAGGGCAGGAGGGGGTCCGAATCCCCATGGCAGTGGCTGTGGACAAACATTGCCCCTCAGAGCCACCAGTGCCATCTGAGCAGGAAGCTCACCCAAACCACCATATACAAACCCTACTCCTTCTCACCCCTCATCCACTCCCAGATAGCCTCTGAGAAAAGCTTGGACCAATGATGGGAAATACCATTTCCCCCCTCTTTTTACTCAATTTTTGTCCACACTGAGCATTTCCTGGCTCCCTGCATAGAGAGATTGCAGGAATCAATCCAATGCTTGCTCCTGTGAAAGAAGTGCCAAAAATGGTGGTTTTCCCTGGAATCTTTCAAAGTGGGGTCTTGGGCTGAGTTTTTCCACAGATGCTTCTCCCAGTGGCATGGAGCTGGTGGCATCATGCCTGAGACAGACAGAAGAAATTAGGCAGAGAAGAGAGGGAGGCAGGTGATGGGAGATGCTCGTAGTCCGGGTGTTTCCCAGTGCTCCTCCCTGGAAGTCAGAGAAATCACCCAAGACTGGCACCTTTGTGAGTCAATCCTTCTGACTCTACCTCTCCAGGCTGTGAGTAATGTGGGAAGGAGCTTCTGATGTCAAACAGAATTTTGGCACTTCAATTCCCAGTTTCCACTCATGAAAGCAGAATATTAATGATGGGGAACAGAACCTGAAAGAATATACGAGAGCAAAACCAAACTCCCATACACCAAGGAAATGTCCCCAAACATTTTAGGAAGGTCCTGCTGCCTCATGCCAGGTTTGGTTTGTGATTTCCAAGCAAATCCTTGCAAAATTTCTTATTTTTGTCTCTGGGTCTGCATTGCCTGTCAAACCCTCCAGGATTTTGCTCACAACCTTGCTTTTTCCCTTGAGGAGAGTTTGTGGTCAGACTGCTTTACGAACTCCCCAATGTACCTAACAATACAAACCTCCAGGGCAGAGAAAAGCATCCTAGCTCTGAAATCTGTCATAATCACACACCGTCCTGAGAAAAACAAGGAGGATGGGAGGACAGACAGAGATTGTTGTCCAGACTTTCCCCATCAACTGGATTCCTGTGGAACAGTGGACATGACATAGGGCAGCACAGTGTTTCCAAGCCTTTCCAAATCTCAGGTTGCTGCTAGTGGGGATTCTGGGGGAGGTCTGGCCACAGGAGCTTTAATATCTCCCTCTACAGCACCTGGAGACACAGGGACAAAGGGGTTTGGTTTGAAATATGAAGACTACACCTCTTAATAGTGCAAACTTGCTCCTTGGAGGTCTGTTTCCTGCAGCACCAACGCAAGAGGCTGTACACGAGCATGGTCACTGGGTCCAGGCTCACTGGCTAACCTTAGTGCCACCATGCTGGAGAGGTGAAGGACACCACACTGCTGCAGAAGCACAGGGGCAACCCAAATGCTGGCATAGCTGCAGGAGCCCTTTCCTGCAGCAAAGGCAGTACCACAGTGACAAGTCCACAGAAAACCTCATGGTGGTGATGTCCCTAAACCAGGGAGAGCTACATCTCACTCCTAAATCAACAAACACAGACAAGGACTGAGGTCACAGTATCACTGCTCAGAAAGCAGGGCAGGTATGCTTTGTCCCAGCATGCCAACAGCTGGAGGAGGATTGGAGCTTGAAGCCCGAGTTGCAGGGGCTTAGGGACATGAGCAGGACCAGAGTGAGAGGCGCTGGAAGACACTTTGGCAGCCCATCTTGTCCAGGAAGGGAATAAGACCCTGGCTTAGTAGCTGGGAGAGTAAGAAAGGTAGCATCCAGTTGTACAGAGCTTGCTGGGCATTTTAATTTTGGATTGTTTATTTGGGCTTTTTTTTCTTCAAGTGCTTGGCACGGAGGAAGCCACTCCAATGACTCTGACGCCGCCTCCCCAGAGATGCCTCGGATGATTTGTTTTGCTTTGCTTCATCTCTCCCCAATGCCTGTGGTACCAGCTGGCAGGAGGCCAGGGTCGGGGACAGGGGCCAGGCAGCCTCCAGGGCCCAGGGAGGACAACGGGCAGTGTTGGAGGCAGGCAGGGGTTCAGGATGTTCGGACCACCTGCTCCGCACTGGTATCTGCTTGCTGTCCTCCCCTGTCCAGGTCCCACCTGGAGATGCTGCGTTCTCCAGGATAACATGGTGACCTATCCACCCATCCCAGGAATATCCTCCATCCCCTGGGATATGGGTCTCTTTCCCAGCACAATGGGGGACAGCAAACATCAGGGGGAGAGCATCAGGATGGTCCAAAGACCCCAGCTCTGGCCAGGCTGTGAGCCTACCCCAGCCCTCACCTCTCACCCACTGCCCCACAGGTCCCCTGGGCCCTCATCAGATGGGGTGCCCCAGAGGAGGAATGCCACTGTGGGTGGGCAAGCAGGGAAAAAGAACATTCTACCGCTGGCTTGCATGTTCACCAAGCTGCTCCACACACGTTTCCTCACAAAATGCATACAGCTGCATTGCGGCCACCCCTGGTTCTGCATGGCGGCAGAGCCCCCAGGCTGCCTTGCACCCCAATCCATCCCACCTCCACAGCCCTGAGCTCCTCACAGCTGACCAGTGGGTTTTGCAAGGAAGATTGCCATGATGAGCACCACACGCCTCCAGCTCCAAACACCTGCAGAGCATCCAAGGCACAAATTTGCCAGCAATGCAATAGGACAGCATCCTGGTCAGTGGTCCCTGCAACAGCTTAATAACAACAGCTAGCCTGGGGTCACCAGCCCACAAGCCCACACAGGCCACCCCAGACAGCCAGGAGAGATGGGACAGTGAGGACATTTGTCCTGCACCCACATACAAGCTGCCCCCTGTCTCTCTCCCCACTGCAAGAATGCTGCCCGAAACCAAGCCAGTGAAAACCACAGGCTGGAGAGAAACTGCAGCCACCCTGCAGCCAGATGGGGTTTGGTGCTCTTTGCTTCTCCCAGTCCCATCCACTTTCTCCACCAAGCTCACCATGCACTGGTCCCACAGGCTCCCAGCGCGCCACATGCAGCCTGCTGGGAACTGTCCCAAAATGCCACAGCGGCACCCATTTTTTGGAGCAGGCAACCAAGCTGGGGGGAAACCGAGGCACAGGGGTATGCTGTGATGCCCCGAGGGCAAGTGAAAAGCATGGCAGAGCAGGGAGGAACTGATCCTGCCCATTGGTGGGGGCAGCCTGTGCTGGGACCAGTGATGCTGGAGGGGACTTTCTGTTGCCAGCAGCCCCTCTCTGGTAGACACAGAGCTGAGCCCAGGGCTGGGGAGATGTGTCTGCCCCCTCCTGCTTGCAAACATCCTCCTAGGAAAGCCAGGGGGGAGGAATCAACCCCTTTTCACTCCAACCCCCCGACTCTTTCATCGAGCCTTGCCACACACCAGCAGCTGTATTGCTGTCTCCACCACCTTGGTTTGCACCAGGACCTCACTGACCCCACTCTCCCTCCCCATTCCCTCACAGCCCAGCGTTGCCTGGATGGGGTTGGGGGAAAAGCAGCAGCAAGAGGCCCAAAAGCAGGGTGTCTCCCGGGCCAGTGTTGCTGAAACAGGCTGGGGGGCAACCACAAAAGCCCCCAGGCTGGTGCTGCTCACCTGGTCTCCAACTGCTGCCTCTTCCCAGGGGGCTCTCACCGCTGTAGCCCAGTGCTGGCAGAGTACGTGGGGAGAGCCCGACAGGCCACCAAGGGCACCTCTGAAACCCCCTGGAGACCCCCACCGTCATTGGGGGTCCTACCCCAGCCCTGCAGACGGTGTGAGCAAGCAGAGGATGAGGAGTGAGGAAGAGAGTTGGCCCGAGGCAGCTGTGCTGAAACGAAAGGCAAGAAAGTCTCTCGCCCAAAACTACAGGAAAATTTAATTATCAAGGACAAAACACCATCTGTTTGTGTGGACTGTGACCTCCCGCTGCCCCCTGGCTTTAACAGCTCTTAAATTAGCATGTTTGTTAGGGGGTATTAGCCGTCTGACATCAGGGAAGCAGTTCCCGCGGCGGGGACGGAGCGGCTGCACACCCAAACGCGTGCTGGGGTATCAGGGTGGGCTCAGTGGCCACGGGGAAAACAAAACACCCCTTTCCAAAGGAGAATGCCCTCTGAACGTGGCTCTGGCTGGCAGCAATGGGCTTTGGCAAGCCCAGCACTGCTGCACAGTGCTGCTGGCAGGTGAGCAGTGGCGTGAGACCGTATTTGGGCCTCAGCCTCCCTCCCCAAAGAGAAAAAGCTGAGATGTATGCCGGGAGGAAGATTTTGCTACGCAAATCCAGCAGAATGAAATGAATACTCAGTATAGGAGAAATTGGGTTAAAATTCACTTTGTTTCCAGCCCTGTAAAGGAGGGAAGATACACACATTGTTACCATGCCTGGGAACCGATTTGGTCCACAAATGGTGTCAAACTGTGCAGCTAGCTTTCTCTCTTTCTTTCTCTCTCTCTTTCTCTCTTTCTTTCCCCTTCCCTTCCCTTCCCTTCCCTTCCCTTCCCTTCCCTTCCCTTCCCTTCCCTTCCCTTCCCTTCCCTTCCCTCTTTTCTCTTTGTGGGGTACAGTACTCAAGGTGGGCACAACATCCCTTTCCTGCCTTCCAATGCTGGGTGCAGCAAGCAGAAAATGGGCTGCAGCCAACCTGGCTATTTAAAGAAAAAAAGAACTCATCTGGGAGAGGTCCCAATTTGCAAGATGCCAGCAGCTTTTTTCTTCATCCCTTGAACTTTGCTCTGTGAGCTTTGCCCCACTCCTAAGCCCTGCAGCTGCCACAGAGGAGGTTGGAGACAAGCTGCCAGCATTGCTCCTCCAAGGCATTTTTTCCACCACTGAACTGTCAAAGCCAAGTGCTAAACATGAACACAAGTGGCATCTGTGACTTGCCAGGGAGACTCACATCCAAGGAGATGGATCCAAGCCTACATTCATCCTGGGGCAATTCTAGGTGGCTGTGGCTCCAGAGGTGGTCATGCTGCCAGATCCCAGGAGTGCTGGGAGATCCCAGAGTGTGGAGACTCCCCAGCGTGCCTTATGCCTGGCCCCATGCTCTCCACCACCCCTGGTGCCCTTCACCCTGCTGCCCTTTCCTTCTGCTGCTCATCATCCTGCCCTGCCACTCAGCCTCTTGCTGGTCTCTCCAGGCTTTCCTTTTTTTCCAGTCCACAGAACCAGCACTTATCTCCCATTCCCATTCCCCTGACAGGTCAGGTCCCCTCCAACTCTGCATCACACTCATATGCCTTAAAACCAGCAAGGGGTTTTGTCCCTTGCTCAAGATGAGAGACAGCATCAGGTCTCATCCTGTGCATCTGCCCCTCCTCAGGCTGCTGCCCCTCCAGGGGTCAACCTGTCTCTTCCAACCAAACCATACCAAGTCATTGCTTCTTCTCGCTTTTGCAGGCAAAACAGTCAGTATATGAAGAGCAGCTCTTGCTATACCAGACTTTGCTTGGAAGTCCCCTTGCCCATCCACACCCCAGTGACCTCCATCCCAACATACTGCTCCACCTCAAACTGCCTGCCTGGAGCCTGTGTCCATCCCTCCCCTCTCTCTGGGGCCAGGCAGAAGAAGGCACCAGGCTGCCACCCCCTGCCCAGCCGGCTGCCTTCCACCGTGCGTGGCCAGGCAGATGTGGACCACGTGTGTGCCTCATCTCAGGACCCTTCCTGCAAGTTCCAGCACCGAAGGAGGAAAAAAACCCAGCAGCTGAGAGCAGCCGTGGAGTCCCCAGCGGCCTTCAGCCCCCTCCCAAACTCTGGCTCAACTCCATCCGCTGGGGCAAGACTCCATCTAGGGGAGGGCTTGTTTCTTAATTAGAAAATATTCATCAGCGTTTAAAAATAAAATAAAAAAAAAAAGTGTCAACCAGCTGGGGCTGCGAGAGCTGGGGCGTTTTGGCTCCCGACCGAGCACTTTGATAGAAAGGCTCTTTGGAAAACGCCGTAGAAAATATTTAATTTCTCCCAAGGCCTGCATATGGGGCTCATCACTCGCGCATATTGCACAGGAATATTCATGTGCGCTGGCCTCCTGCTACAGGATGATGAGGGTTCGCCGGTGCAGCATGCGAGAGAGGCTCCTTCCCTTCCCTTCAATTTTTTATTTTTTTTTTTCCTTTGGAAGAGGAAAGCGCTGTATTTCCCTTTCAATCCCTAAATATTCCTCAATGGCAGAACAAAGCCAAAGCTGAGCCAGAGTCAACTCTACTCGTACTCATCAGCTTGCTGTGCTCACCACAGGGTAAAGCCATTGACGAGCAGCAAACATGGGCAAACACATTTCTGCCCCCAGTTTTGCTCTCTTCAGGTTGCCTGAGCCCACTGTGATGATGCCTGGATGGAGAACGGGATCCCAGCTTCCACCTCCCTGTCACAGCAGGAGGTTCTACTTCAAACCCAGCTCTCCACTCTGGGGATGTGGAGGTGGCTCCTCCTCGACCTGCTGCTGGGCATTTCTTTAGCTAATACCCTTCTGCAAAACTCGGGGAGGGTGGAAATACTCCACCGCGGCCACAGGGCTGAGCCTGTCCCAGCAAGAGGACAACTGCTACTGCTCGTTTAGTCCCCTGTCTCTCATTTCCCAACTTCTCTTCATCCTCAGCTTTTGGATGGATTTGCAGCATTTGGGCCAAGAGTGTTTCTACAACAAGCCAGTGAGATGTTTTACAAAGAGCAAACTCACTCCAAGCATCTTCTCAACCTCTCCCAGGGATGCTCACCTCCAGCAAATGCTCCTTTCCTCCTCCTGAACCCCCATCTCTGAGGTGCTCTGCCTCCTGCCCTGCAGCCTGCCTGACTTTAACTTTTCCTAAAGCTTTCGTGCTCCTTGTCCCCAGCTCTGGCTGCACCCCTCAAACCCATCACCCCTCCAAGCTGCTCTCTGCACCTTCAGCACAGCGGCTCTCGCCAGAGCAGATCCTGCCTGACCCCCCAAAAAACCTTTCTCCTGGCAGATGAAAACTCAGAGCACTAATTCAGAGAAACTCCAGCCAAGGAGAGAGGGCAGGGAAAGAAACCATCTGAGTTCACTATCTCCGTGGCTGAAGCAGCTTGTGGTGAGGGCATGACTCCTGCTGGGGCTGCAGGGGGGCCTCTGAGCAGAGCAGAGCATTTGCACAGAGGTCAAACCAAAGTTCTTAAACACACCCATGAAAAGTATTAATAAAAAAATTTATTGACTCTTCAAAACAGCAGTGATTCCTAAATAACTGTGCACACAAACAGGCACGCTTTATTAAATTTGGGGGTTTCCTGGCAGCTTTTTTCATCCAGAGGGGAAATCTGGTGCAGGGTACATGCCCAGGTAGGGTCTGCAAAAATGCACTATGGAAAAAAAAAAATCAATGAAAAAAAAGGACTTTAGGCCACATCTGGAGCATTGTGCCCAGGTCTGGGGCTTTGGTACAAGATCAGCCTTTCTGACCTCCAGCAAATCCAGTGAAAGACCATCAGGGTGATGATCAGGCTGAAGCACGAGGATGAGAACAAGTTGACTAAATGGGTTTTGTCACCCCACAGAAAGGATGGCTTTGAGGAGACCTAACAGCAACCTGCAAGCACTCTAAGGGAGCTTACTGAGATGATGGAGACAGACCCTTTCCTCCATGGTGGGAAGATGAGACACAACAGGAGAGGTTCAGGCTTGCCATAAGGAAGACGTTTTCCCATGGGGATTGTAACCTGCTGGAAGAGGGACCCAGACAAGTTGTGTGACCTCCAGCTCTGGAGGTTTTCAAGACTGAGATGGGCCAACTAAACTGGTTCTGGTTTTTAGTAAAACTCAGTATTCACCCTGTTTGGGGAAGGAGCCTGAATTAGAGATCTCCTAAGATCACTTCTCACCTGGATGGATGCATGAGCATGTCTTTGCCAGGAAAAACTAGATGTAAAAAAGTTACCCACAAATTCTGGGAGGGGGATGGCTCGGCCCAGAGCTCCTTCCAAACACATGGGAAAGCAAAACCTGTTGGAACAAACCTGACCAGCTCTGAGCTTTGGAGCAGGAAGGAGACCATGGGCTGCAACACAGCAGGGTCAGATCCTGGGCTCAGCCCATCCCATCCCCATGGAGGAATCACAGAATCACAGACTGATATTGGGGTTGGAAGGGACCTCTGGAGATCATCTAGTCCAACCCCCCTGCCAAAGCAGGTCCAACCAGAGCAGGTTGCACAGGAACGTGTCCAGACAGGGTTTGAATGTCTCCAGCAAAGGAGACTCTGAGGAGACAGCTGGCTTCCCCTCTTCAAAACTTCCTTCTGTGGGGACCGACTCGCACGACACCGGTAAGTGATTAACGAGCGGCCAGGTCGTCAGCACGCAGGCTGCGTGCATGGGTGCTGGTGTGCGTGCTGCTCCCCGAGACTTGGCGGGGAGGGGAGCTGGGGAAGAGGGGGGTAGCGCTGACAAACAGATGATTAATGGAAACGTGAGGGGGAGGAAAAGTGACGTCCGCTCGAACTATCAGGCGGCGGCGGCGGGAGCATGGGAAAGAAACTCGGAGATGCTGTCCCCCATCCTTGCTCCGCACGCATTGTGCCTCCCAGCTCCGAGCTGGGAGCCAGTCCCTTCCTGGCTTCTATTTTTGCAGGTGCAATTTCATATTTGAAAATAACCATGCTGCACATGCACATATATTTTTTTTTTTTTTTCCCCCCTCCCGGCCACCCCCGGCTCATTGCATGCAGAAACGGCAGCGATGGGAGAGCACACCTCCCGGTCTGTGGCGCGTGGCAGCAATTAGCATCCAAGTGCTCATTAGCCCACGCCTCTGGGCAAAGGTGCCCGCAGCCCAGGCTCTCTGCACCGCCTGCACCACCTGCACCTTCCTAGCGGTGCAGGCTTGAAAACACACATAAAGTTACTGTTTTGCACTAAAGTAATAATAATAAGGAAAACAAGTGCAGAAAACAATAAAATTAAAGAAGCCCGAAAGCTTAAGCCTGGCTCAGCTCCGAAGCCTCGCTCAGAGGCTGTAAATTGTATCCCAGGCAGTGGAGCTGGCGCGATTGCACCATCAGCAAAGTGGGCGAGCAGCTTCTGTTCCTCATCCAGCACGAAAGGGCTCAGCTTGGGTCACCAAATAAATGGCATGGAGATGCAAAGTGGTACATGCTGTTCCCCTTGCACCACTGCCGGGAAAAGCACAGAGAGCAATGGGATGGGGATACCCTGAGGGGGAGGTCTGAAGGAGCAACAAAGGGATTCTGTTATGTGCAATGTCAAGGCTGGCACCCCAGGAACCTCCTGCCTCCAGCTCCTCCTCCAAGAAGGAGGACCAACGGGAAGACAAAACAGTCTTGCCATGGAGAGGAGAGGATCCTGATGTTCAAAGCCCTGGGGTGTAAAGTTAGGGATAAGTTCTCACCAGGGGCCTCTGCATGCAACCACAGAGCAGGTGACGAACTCCAGCTCCTTGCCAAAGTGTGCACCGAGACAGCACCAAGTGAGCGGGGCTCTACAGAGGCTACCAAGAAGGTGATTTACACCAGGGTGAAACTGGACCCAAATCTGGGCTACCGGAGGGTGACTATTTACCAGCTTTCTCTTGGCAAGACGATCCCCAGCCAAGATGACCAGCTCAGAAAATTTAACTTGGTGCGTGGTTCAGCACTTCAGTGCTCAGGTAACGAGCGGAGCTGTAGGCGATCGCATCGGAGGGCTTCATGAACCACGCTCGTACCATTGACATGGTTTAACAGACTGCTGTTTATGAGACAGAGCAGTATTTAAAAGACACATTTCTCTCAGAGCCGCACATAAAATTTGATAGCTAAATAGCTGTAAATGCTACTGAAGTCTGACAACTCGAAGAGGAATCGAGGGTCTGTCACGCGGAGTATCCGCCAATACACCCGGCCCCTCAGAGCCAGCAAGACTTCCAGTCTCATAAAACCTTTTTTATATTGGAAGTGAGAATTTGTGTAGCGCATATGAACTCTCTTTTATTGGGCTGGTGTGATGCTGAGAAAATGCAGTTAAAGTTGTACAAGTCCTCCTTGGAGCGCTATTCGGGCACCTATAAATCAAAAGCTTTATCCTAGAATGGGTTTACTAAATAAACCTGCTTTAATTCAGGCTCGCACTGTGTTGGCAGAGCTCACAGCGAGAGCATGTGCCTCCCCTTGATGCTGCCCATTCGCACCAGTGGAGTGGGGCCAGCCCCCACTGAGAAGGGCTCTCCCATCTCCCTGCTCTTGTGGCCAAGAACAGCATCCCAAAAACAGGGCATCCTCCAGAGCCTGGCATCACTCTCCTCTCCCCCAGCACAAGGCAGGGGGTTTACCCTCCTAAAACATCCACGGCCCCCCACGATGCTCCCGGCTCACAGCTGCTGCCCTGAACCCAGTCCAGACCCCCGTGCCTACGCAGCTGATTCCGAGAGCTCCCAGGAGCATCCCAGGCTGGAATGACCACAGACCCACCTTCGGCACCCAGTGGACATGGAGTATTTCCGAACCTTCACAAAGGCCTGGAGCACTCCAGGTTGGGGAGGAAGATTTGGGCCAGCTCCCTTATCCCCCACAGACTCCTACATCTCCACTCTACAGCTGCATTAATTATTTCATCTTAGTCTGGCTTCCTCATTAAGCTAACCTAGACGGCCCGCGGCTGAGTGACAGCGAGCTAGTCTGCGAGAACCCAAGCCAGCAAGTGCTGGAAGCCATAGGCTTGATGTGATTTACGCGGACTAATATTACACATATCTCAAACACGCAATCTTTAGAGGACCTGAGGCTGCCGGACGGAGGGAGGAAAACCCACGCAGAGCCGGCAGCGCAGCATCCGGACCGAGCCTGGGTATCAGCATCTCACCTCACCCTTGGCCAAGGATGGTCAACCCTGACTCCGTGGGAGCAATTCCCTCACGGATGCCTCGGAGCCGCAGGGAGCGGAAAGCCCCGGCGCTGCTGCCAGCGGACCCCAGTGTGACACGAAACATCTGTGTCACAGCAAGAGCCGGGAAGCACAACTCCTCTGGCACCGGCCGCGGGACAGCCCCTTCACCCCACTGATGTGGCTTGCGAGTTCAGCTAATTTTGGCATTGGGCTCCCCTTGGGATGTCTGGCTTTCGTGGGCTGTAAGAACGACGCTTCGGGGCATTACGCAGATCCCCTTTTTCCAATACTGCCAAATCTGAGGCTTTTGTGTGAATCCACCGCATTTTGCCGTCTCTGCAAACAAGTGTATAGAAATACAAGACTTCAGCCCCTTGGAAGCCTCCAGGGAAAATTCAAAGCAATGAAGAAATATGAGTTGTTTTTCCATGAACCCATCGAAAAAAAAAAGAGAAAAGAAAAACCTGAAAAACCCTACATTACTTTTCAGCCCGGTTTTGCCAGCAGTACAGGTCTTTTTCCCACAGTCTAAGGAATCAACACATTTTCAAATCACTCCTGCTTATGGTATTGAATATCAGAAAACGATTGCCTTTCATTCAGCAGCTGTTTTGGGACACTGAGGGAAAAGGCAGTCAGTCTAAACTTAGCAAAACATGACGAAAGGCTTCAATGCATTTAAAAACTAGTTGCAAGGAGTGGAACAGGAAAGGAGAGGTCTGCAAGGGGTGCATGCAAAGAGGAAGATTTTGGGGTGCCAGCATCCTTCCAGCCCTAATCTCCCTTGGTAGCAGAGGGACCATCTCAGCACTGCTCCAGTTCTCCACCTGCTTGAAAAAACACAATGATGTGTCCTCATTTCCCCAGGAAAATCTCCATTTACCCACCACCAGCCTTTCTGACGTGAGGATGCCCTGGCATCTCTGTGCTGCTGGTGAGGAGTGGGCAGCTCCAAAAATAAACAAAACAGCTTGGAACATTAAGAGGAAACCCAATAGAGGGAATAGCAGCAGCGAATGGAGGATTTTCTGAAATAAGTTTGCCCTGGAGCACTGGAAGGAGAAAAGCCCTGGTCTTCTCCAGGCTTGTCAGATTTAATCCCTCTGTGCCCTCAGCAATAGCTCCAACCTCCTCCTGCTCATCCTATGTCTCCTGCCTCACCCACAGGGAGGGGATACAAACCCCAGAGCCTTCCTGAAATGAGGGCATGGACCTGGCTACTGACTCTAGTGACTTTCTCTGTCTATAACAGGCTGGCCAGAAGGACGGCAAGCCTTTCCCATGGAAGGCTGACGCCCCAGCAGACCACAAGAAGGGTACCAAAAGGAAGGGGAGATGGGGACAGCCAAACCCAGCAGGTATCAGCACTCAAGTTGGGTCGTGCAGCCCACCAGCCCTGGTTGAACATCCCCAGTGACACCCCTGGGTGAGGAACCAGAGCTGGGCACCTTGTCCCCATCCTGTTTGACCTCTGCTTCCCACCCGGCCCTCACAGAGCCACAAAAAAGCCTTAATGCCACCAGGTAAGCAAAGAGCCACGACCGCCGGGCTTCTAACAAAGGCAAACTGCCTCTCTCCTTCCTCCCAGATTGCAAGCAGATGTGTGCTTAAATTACCTGCTGCTGACTGCGACGCTTAGCAAAGTGCCGTGGTCTAGGAGCAGAACGAAGAAAAAATGTGTGAAACGAGGGAAGGGGGGATTAGTGGGAATTCAGCTGGCTCTGGGAGGGCAAAGCCCCATTTGCAGAAAACAAATGTCACTTCCATCGCACGAGGTGCATTTACGACAGCTAGCACAAGGGAAACCCTGACCTGGCTAAAGACACCGGTGAAGTTTAGAAAGCCCAGGGAATGCCTGCAAGGTTGGGTCAAGGTTCCCCAAGGGAATCACTCCCAGCCTGCAGCACACTACATGCTTGCATTACATGGCCTTGCCTTCCTTCTTCAAAGAAACCCTTCATGCCTCTGCACCCCACTGCCTGCACAGCTTGTAGACCTTTGTTCCAGGTGGCTTTCAACTGTCTGACCTGGCTGCTGCCAGTGTTGTCTCTTGTGGTGGAGCATTTACCTATCCAGCAATGCCTTGGGAAATTCACCAGCAGCCCAAGCAAGGTGCAGACACCCAGGGCCCATCTTGGTGGTGCTAAGAATGATGGTAGTGGAGGAAAAGCCTGGAGAAAGGTATCCCCACCATGGTGCACAGGGCAGATGGGACCCCTGGGCTCCATACCACCTCCCCTCCCATGCTGGTGGCAGCTTTCCCCTCATGGGAAGCTGACCAAAGCCTGAGGCATCAGGGTATGTCTTTGTGTTGAAAGTCAGACTCCAAGTAATGCCTCTCTTTACAGAGATGGGATGTGAGTGCATCCCAGGAAGGCCCAGAAGATGCATTTCTACCACCCTGTTGGGGGCAGCAGCTTGCTGCAAGGATCCCTGGTTTCTAGAAGAGCATCCAATGGGCTCTCCCATCTCCCGGCAGTGTCCTGCACAGCAGGACAGCATTTCGCAGGCTGAGCCATACAAATCAAGCCCAACCTGCTCCCCTTCCCCCTCGCTGCTCCTGGCTTGCTGTCTGCCGAGCCCTTGCAGGTCACACGTGGCGTCCCACTTCCCGGCACAGCTCCACCGGCTGGAGCAAAGAGCAGAGTCAGACCCCAAATTGCAGATTAGTGCGTTGGGTTCATGCACGGGAAACAAAAGATCGGAAATCTCTGAAGTGCACAGCTGGAATCCACACCCCGACCATGTTTTTGTGAGATGTCACGTACGTTTTTAAAAGCTATCTAGAGAGGGTTCTGCTTTAAAACAGCCTGGCGGCTGCTGCACCAACACCACCGCCTGTCACGCTGACCAGGACCTTCGATTGTTCCCTGTCCCCCACAGGCCATCCTCATCTGTAGCCTTTAGCCTTAGGTTATGAAATTATTCAAGGAAAGGATTAAACGTCCTCCTCTGCATTTGTTCAGCACCAGCTGTGGAGGGAGGGTGGGAAGAGAAGGATGTGCAACCTGAAATGTTTGTCCCCAGAAACCCCTCATCTTTATGGCCTCACAAGGTCACAGCAAGGGGAAAGCCCACAGGCAGCCATAAGATGGTCACGTGGTACCATGAAGAAGAGGGACACAAATGCACTGCAAATGTGTTTTCTTCTCCTTTCAACACTCCTGTAATAGCAACTTTACATTTCTGGGATGACAAACTCTGGGTCCTTCTTCTAAGGCTAAGAGAGCTGTGACTCTTTAGTCTGGAGAAGAGAAGGCTGAGGGGAGACCTTAGTAATGCCTTTAAGTATCTAAAGGGTGGTTTGAGGGAGGAGGGAGCCAGACTCTTTTCAGTGGTTGCCAGTGAGAGGATGAGGGGTAACGGGCATAAGTTGGAACATAGGAGGTTCCACTCAAATATGAGAAAAAACTGCTTCACAGTGAGGGTGATGGAGCCCTGGAACAGGCTGCCCAGGGAGGTCGTGGAGTCCCCTTCTCTGGAGATTTTCAAGACCCGC
>BJBW01010693.1:0-14374 GCA_004320125.1 Scolopax mira
TTGAGTACAACCCTCTGGATGCGACCATCTAGCCAATTCTTTATCCACTGAACAGTCCACCCATCAAATCCATATCTCTCCAATTTGGCAAGCAGAATGTCATGGGGTTCAACAAGGCCAAGTGTCGGGTCCTAGACTTGGGTCACACCAACCCCATGCAGTGCTACAGGCTTGGGGAAGAGTGGCTGGAGAGCTGCCTGGCAGAAAAGGACCTGGGTGTTCATGTTGTCTGAATATGAGCCAGCAGTGTGCCCAGGTGGCCAAGAAGGCCAACAGCATTATGGTCTGTATCAGGAACAGTGCAGTGAGGACTCGTGAGGTGATCGTCCCCCTGTACTCGGCACTAGTGAGGCCCAGACTTTGAGTACTTGTCTGGTTTTGGGGCCCTTACCACAAAAAAGACATTGAAGTGCTGGAGGGGGTCCAGAGAAGGGCAACAAAGCTGGTGATGGGTCTGGAGAGTGAATCTTAAGAGGAACGGCTGAGGGAGCTGGGGTTGTTCAGCCTGAAGAAAAGTAGGCTGAGGGGAGACCTTATCGTACTCTACAACTCCCTGAAAGAAGGGTGTAGCCAGGTGGGTTGGTCTCTTGTCCCAAGTCACAGGTGATAGGACAAGGGGAAATGTCCTCAAGTTGTGCCAGGAGAGGTTCAGATTAGATATTAGGAAAATTTTTTACACAGAAAGGATTATTAAGCATTGGAATAGGCTGCCCAGGGAGGTGGTTGAGGCACCATCCCTGGAGGTGTTCAAAAGACAGGTTGACATGGTGCTTAGTGACATGGCTTAGTGATTATTTTTTTTTTTTTTTTTTATTATCAGAATTAGGTTGATAGTTGGACTAGATGATATTAAAGGTCCCATCCAACCTAGACAATTCTATGATTCTATGTGATATGGGGAGAGGGAGATGACTTTTTCCCTTTTGCTCCAGAAATATTGAGAGGGTGGCCTAGACCAGAGGCCTAGGTCACCCAGAGAGGGTGACCATCTCTCTTCCTGCAGCAGGGACGTAACTAGTGTGTCCCAGGGCATAGACTGTACCTGCCAGAGGTCACTTACCTGCTCCAGTCAGCTCCTTGGTCGGTATGTGCTGATATAAAGATGAGTCTTGTCAGCGGGTTTCGCCCTGTTGCTACCGACACAGAGAATGCTGCTGTGTTCTCTTTGCTGTGAGCTGTTATGACAAAGTGGGTTTAAGTAGAATTTGTTTCTTGTAAAAGTTTTTTTTTTGGGGGGTGCATTTTTAACAGGCATAAAGGAGCCAGTTAGTGCGTTTGTGCAGCTTCCAGCTCTCTGGGGCTTGCAGGGTCTGGCGGAGGAAGGGGTTTGTTGATGGCTTTGGGACAGGCCTGGTGTTTCACAGGAGAGAGGCCTCAGGCTGACGGGGGCTCAGGAAGGCAACATGTCTCTGAGTATGGCTTATGTTAACTGTGCTCTATCATTGAGTGTCTTGTGTATGCTTGGCTTAAAGTGTATAAAAATACCGATTGATAGTTTTGCTGCCTCTTGGTGTGTTGCTGTGTAACTCATCTAGGCTTCAGAGTCAGGAGCAGTGTGCCTGGCCAGAGGGCTCTCCTCATGTTTGTTCTCCATTATATTAGGAATTGGTACAAATGCCAGTGAAGAGAGCAAACTGTGTCTGCAGGCCTGTCTCCTTAATATGGAGGGCCTGGAGGTGTTTACGACTGTGCTCCTGACAGAGCACAATTCCCTTGAGGGTTTATTAAGTAGTTCCAGTGACAACGGAAATGTGTGACGTCCAAGCCCTTGTCTGTGTGATTTCTTTCTGGGTTTCTTCTCCATACCCACCAGTCAGTGGGAATGCAAATGGGCTGTCTTTGGGCAAACTTGCTTAAAATAGTTTGCTGCAGCCCCTTCCGTGTTTAGTGTCGCTTCTGGTTAGGGCTGCAGTTGTGTTGGCAGCAAGATGGTAAGCCAGAGTTTGTGTAAAGCTTTGTTGATAAAACAACTGGATGTACCTAGTCCTTTTAAAATGCTTGTCTAGAGATATTTTTTTGTTGTTGTTGCTCTGGGTGTTGGGTTACAAAGTTTGCTTTCTTGGCCCAGCTGCCTGCACTGTAAAGCTCCCTGGGCATAGCTTGTCCTTGTTTAAAGTATGGTAGCTTGTCACTCGTGTGAAATGCACATCCCGCTGCCAAAATGCTGCCTGCTTTCATCACATTTGTTGTATTCTCTCTCTCTCTTTTTTAAATTTCTTTCCCCCTGAGTAATTTGTCATACAATTTTTTTTCTCTTTTTTGGGGGAGGAATGTTTTTGACCATGATTCAGCAGCTGAATGCCAATATCTCACTAGAGGAGGAAGGAAAATGGTCGCTCTAAACTATGCTTATTTTTTTTTTTAAGCTGATGGTGTTCCATCACTTCTTTGACACGGGAGATGGTATAAACACTCCTACCTCCTGGTGTGGTTGCGGATGGGGGTTTTGGAGTTTCCAGTGGAGTGTGGCAGTGTGCTGTGGTACACTTCCCTAAATAAGTCCTGCCTGCCTAGAAATGTTAATCTTTTTGCTTGGCGGTGATGTAGCCCTTGAGGAATTCAAGGGCAAGAATGCTCAAATAGTCATTTTTAAGGACCCTGAGACAATTATAGGGCTTATGAAAATATGATGACTTACCTGATCTCACGTCTTTATATCCATTTGCTGACTTAATTTATTTAAATGCTAAATACTTTAGGGAAATACTTTTCCAGGGAGTTAATCTTTTAACTAAAGCAAGTACTAAATATATACATACACTAGTACACTAGTATTCCTTTTGACAATATAGCATTTGTTTCTTAAAGTAGAAAATATATGCCCCAGGGGCCAAATTCCACCTTGCTTTATTCTGAGATAAATTAAAAATAACTTCATTGTTATCAATGTACAACTTCATTGTAATGCTGCAATAAATGCAAATCAATAAACCAGAGGAAAAAAAAAATCCTCAGTACAAACCAAGGCCAAAATGAACTGAGAAGTTGGTTCACAAAATGTACCTCTTAAATTTCTGCAACATTCAATTTAGTGGTGGGGGGTTTTTTCCCCTTTTTCTTAATTAACTTCCTGGCTGTGATAAATTTCTCCATAAGGGATTAATTCTGAGGATTTTAACAAGTAAGTTTACCTCCTGTCTAACACCTGGTACACAAGCTACTGCTGTTTCAGGATAAAGGATTAGAGGGACTAATGCTCTGATTTGATGATCATAGTTATGTTTCTGTTCTCTGTTAGAGTTCCTGGAGTTTAGGTTGCATTTTGTTACACAGTATTTTTCTTCGGCTTCTTTTTTTTTAATTACACATAATACATGTGTAGCCCTAGGTTATTGTGTTTTGTTTGGTTTGGTTTTTTTTTTTTTCAGGTGTATGCAATTAATGTCTCCTTTCCATTTCCTTCTTCTGTAGGATGACAGCGATGGGATTCCCTGGTCAGAGGAGAGGGTGGTGCGGAAGGTCCTTTATTTATCTCTGAAGGAGTTCAAGAACGCACAGAAGCGGCAGCATGGTGATGGCATTAGTGGGAGCCTGAAGGCAGTGAACGGTGAGCTGCCTCTGCAGTACAGTACTGCTAGAAGGGCTTGATCCTTTTCGATGCACTTCTTCTGCTGTAGTGAGGAAGGAGACCAGTGCACCATCTGGCATGCATTGTACCCTTTTGATTTGCACAGAAGAACTTGTTTCTGAAGTGCTTAAAACGGCCAGTTTGAACAATCCATATATTTTGGGTTCTTGTGAAGTGATTGAGATGGGAAT
This sequence comes from Scolopax mira, assembly GCA_004320125.1. NCBI lineage: Eukaryota > Metazoa > Chordata > Aves > Charadriiformes > Scolopacidae > Scolopax > Scolopax mira. Next base: position 3,760 of record BJBW01010693.1, read on the forward strand.
CAGGGTGGAGAGTGTCAGGCAGGTGGGCCAGCTACATGATGTGCCGAGTGTGTTGACAGAGAAGGTATCTATTTAACGGTGATTGGCTTCAGTTACCTTGGGGAAGGATAGCTGAATAGAATTTGCCAATTCTGTGTTATTTAGATGCAAGAAAGTGGCTAATCAGCATCTGTAACTCTGGAGTGATCTTGGTCCACATTGTCTGTTGTCCAGAAGTGAAATAGCATAGGAGCTACATAAAAAGATTTAGGGGACAAACACTAGGATGTCAGGCTCTCCTAGTTTAGCAGTTCACAGTGCAGTTGCTTAAAGGCTTTAAAAGCAAATGTAGACAAACCTAGATGACAGCGGCTTGAAAGAAATTTAATTTTATTCGGTTAATCCTTTGGCCAGTTACTATCTGTTGCTCCCCCCCTCTTCCCTTACAGCTTGCTTAAAAAGGCCATGGTGTCCCGAGAGGTGAATATAAAGTGTGTCTCTCTCAGATTTGCTCCCTGACACAGGGCCCTTTCTTGAAAAGGCTTTGTCATGCTGGTTTGAGCCTTGAAAGTGATGACTAGCAGGATTTAGATTTCTGGGCAGGCTTATGGTTTTCTCTTCACTCACAAGAGCTTATTTGTTTCTTTGTGGGGGTTTATGGCAGCTCCTTTTAGGCATGTGCATAACTATACATGTGCTAATGTATTAAAGCAGCAGCTGGGTGCTTACTTGGTAGGTTATTCATATTTATATGTAGTTTTCATATTTGACATTTGAGTCAAATTTCACCGCATTTTCACTGAGTGTTGTTGCTGACAAGGCAAAAACCTAGGAGAATGGCTGGATAACTACAGGCAGCATGATAAAGTTACTGTATTGCATAAGCAATTGCAAACTCCTTAATGTGATTAAAGAAGACCTCAGACTTCTGAGTTCAGTAATCATATCAAATACTGATCTGATGGGAAGGGGCATCTAGCTTTAGCAGCAAGCCATTAATAAGCTTGGAGGTGTACACAAAACAGTGCTGGCTTTTTTCCCTCCAACACCTCTGCATCATTGATCTTCTGTCAAACACAATTTGTCATGGAAAGTTTCTTATTCCATTGTAGGGGTTTTGTTTAGTCAAAGGAAAAAAAGTCTAAAGGCGTGAAGCACAGTAATTGTGTGTTAGGAGGCTTTGATAGTGTGCCAGGTTACAGGATGACTGAGGTTTTTATGGTGTCTAGTTTCTCCAAAGGCAGCTTAGATGAAAAGTGAGTTGGCTGGGAATACTGTGCCGATGCAGGTATCAGACACAGTATGGCACCGGCTTCCTCTGGCAGCAGCATGGCTCACATCTTCAGAGCTTGCCTCTCACATTCAGAACTGTAGTGTTCAATGCTTTTTCTCCATCACAGAACTAGGTGATCGGTTCTTTGGGAGGTTTTTTGGTTTTGGTTTTGTTTTTTTTTCTTGTGTGTGTGTGTGCGCCAGAGTGATATTCTGTGTTACTCTTTCTGTTTGTTAAATGATTCTTTAAATGTCCTGTCTCAGCACTGCTCTCTTTCAACATCACTGTCCAAAAGCTTTTATTTATCTACTGATGTTTGGGAGACTGTTTTCATTATAGAGAGGAAAGCAAACTTTGCAAAAGGGAGGGAGATGATTGATACTGTGTGGTGACACTAAGAAAATCAACTTAAACATGCAATTTGTTTGCTGCATCTTTTAAAAAAAATGTAGCCATGTATTTTCAATTCCACAGGTCTCTGTGGACTGAGAAAAAAGCAAGTAATCCAAAGAAATTACCCAGCTATTTTGAATTTAGGAAAATGTAATATTTTAAGAGTGAGGCTTAGATCCATGATTTCATACTGTTGAAGAAAAATGTTTCCTTGCATGTGTCCTTTGCAAGCCACAAACAGTGTTTCTTGTGCAGTTAAACAGAATTTCATGTGACCAATTTCTTAATTAATATTCATCACCCATAGCTCTTAGGGAGGAGGGTATCTAGCTGAAATAATTTGAAGTTAAATGTGCTCAGTGCCTCTGTAAAGCTGCCTCTCTTCCCCCCCCGCCCCACTTGAATTCTGGCTAGGGTGCTTTGCCTTGCAAACACAAGGGAAAGGGTTGCGTCCAGTGTAAGGTTTCTGCTGGACAGTCCTGTCACTGTCCCTACTGAACTCTAAATGGTATTGCTTCTTGAGCTGTTGAAAATCGAATAGGTTACCTTCTAGTACCTGGCAAATGTAAACTCTTCCAGGAGTGGGAAGGAGGAGTCTGAGCGGGGTTCAAGTTCTCAGGGTGGAAGTGTAGATTGGTCTCACGTACTCCTGAGAGCTCAGGGAAACAACTAGCTAGCAGGATTTAATCTTAGTGGCACCATCTGTAATGCAGAGGTTGTTTCTTTGTTGTGATTATTTAACTGTCATCCCTTAAATTTATTTATTTATACATTTCAATTTGTAATTTGTTTCAGTAGAAAGTACTTAACTTTTGGCAATAGAGGAAAGTAAAGTATGCACCTTGCAACTGGTATCTTTAAGATTTTATGGATGTGAAGTGGCTGAAGTTGCGTAATCATGTTGCCAGTGTTTGCCAGGCTAAACTAAACTCGTATGAAAATGAAAAAATTATTGTCAATGGTAGTTCAGCTGTTGAGTACAGTAATATCACTGTTAATAATTAGGTAGCTGGAATAATGGTGCCTCTTTGATTGACAGTGCAAAAAGCAAGTCCATTTTCAATGTGAGAAATGAACCCATTAACAGGAGTCTCTTCTGTACTAAAGTTTCTGCAAGGTCTGATGGTGGCACAGAGAAGATTAACTTCCATGCTTCTCTGAATAATAAAAGTAAAATAAAAAAAAAATTCAAGTCACTTTTTGAGATTGTGTTTTATAATACATTGTCTGTCTCCGCCTTACTATTAAAGATATGTTATCCTGAAAACAGTCCTGTCATTTTCAGTTTGTGGCTGAAACCCTGTTACTTAGGTTGTTCTGATTAAAGTAGAGGGATTTTGTTTGATGGTGGTGGTAGGCTTGCAGGTCTTCTTACTCCTACCTTTTTTTGTATCTCCTTTTCATATGATGACTTCTGCTTACACATTTCTGCTGCTAGTTATTTTTCATGCTAACTGGTTTTTTTTGCTTGCTTTATTCTTATTTCCTACACCAAGCTAGGATTTAAGAGAAAAGTGAGCGAGTGTATTGTCGCTATTATATGGGTGGATATATTGCATGCACGTTTATGTTGACTCTAGATATTAACAGAGCACAGAATGACACCGTACAGCATGGCTTTGTTTGCTACATGTTCCTCTCCGGCATGTGGGAATATAAAATCTGAAGGAGAAGATTCTGCAGGTTGTCAAAAAACTTCTGCAGCCCTAAATGGGATACTGGAATTCTGATTATGGAAACAAGGTCATGTGCTGGAAAACCCAGAGAGTGATTTAGTGATTTTGATTACTGCTGCCTGTCATTTGTGGTAGGATTTTAAGAATAGGGATTGGTGTTTGGAATTGTGATACCAATTTTCAGGGATCCTCATCTAACAGGAAAACTAATTCCCTTGGGAAATTGTTTTCTTCTTGTATGGCTTAGAATGTGAGATAAGGCTATAAAAAAAAGGCAATGAAAGATGCTTGCGTTCTGTTTATGAGAATAAATGCAATACCCTCAAAAGAGTATAAGACAAAGCAAATTTTTGTGACATAAAGGTTTTAAATTCTTTTCAAAACTTGTGATAAAGAAGAAAATTGTTATACAAAAGTGCTAGTATTTTGTAAACGGAAAAAGGGCCAAAGTTTTCTTGTTTTTTTTTTTTTTTTTTTTAAGGTTGTTAGTTAATTTACAGAGATGACAAACCAGACATCAGAATTATTCAAGCAGATAGTACATTTTCATCAATTATACTTTGTCCTGGAGAGGTGTCATGGAAATTTCCAAACGTGCCAGCTAGCTTAGGCTTGTGGACTGCATGATCTAGCTGGGATATCAAATGTATGTAAGGGAATGCTTTGGTTGAAGGCAGAAATCTTGATCACTTCGCAATTCAAGAGGTGAATAAAAATATGTAATTTTGCTATTCTGAGAGATTTCACCTTATATTTAAATTGTTAAAAGTAATTTATTAATTTATATATGTTTTTTAACCAGAGAAGGAACAATGTCAGCACTTGGATGGGGGTGGTGGTTGGTCCATGGGTGTCTGTGCTGCCTCTTCCTCTCTTGCTCCTGCTCACAGTCATTCCCACACAAAAGCTAACATGGCTTTTGTTGGAGGTTTTCTCTTTCCAAAAATGACATGTCTTGGTTCTGAGAGAGCAAGAGCCCATGGTGGGAACACAATGCTAGACCCAGTGGCAACAGCCTGCTCCAGCACCTGGGTCTGCTCATCCCTTGGCTGGACAGGCTGGTCTGAGGCAGGCAGCAGCGTTATCTGGAATAGCTATTTTTGTCATTGCTGCACAGATTTTCAAGTGTTTCCTGCTCACTGCATGGGGGGTTCTGTTGATGTTCCCCAGAGGGTCATGTTGAAATGAAGGTGCTCAATGGTAGGGTGGCGTGGGTATGGGTTCATCTGACTCCAGCTTGTTGGTGAAACCTTTTTTCACCGACCATGTAGATGGTACCCCAGACATGGCATAAAAATAGTGACAGATGTGGTAGAAACACCTTAACACAGCTAAGCCAGGTGATTCAGCTCAGTTCCATACATTATATGCCAAATGCCAACTATGTGGGGGTGGCAGCAGCTGGCAGCAGGGCGACCATGTCTTCTCTGGGCCGAGGCCATGTCTCTTCTCTTCCCACTTGCGCAGAATAAAACACAGCAACCGTCATGGAAGTGCTGCTGTCTCAGCTGCATCCCTATGTGCCCACCCAGAGCTCTCTGTGCCTCCTTCCTCCCTGATGCAGGCCGGACCCCATCACATTTAATTCTGAACAAGAAAGTAGCGCTCTTCATTCACTGTGGGGGTTCAAATATACTGGTAACATAATCTCTCTTATTTCTGAAGGCTGCAATTAAATACTGGAAGAAGGCTTTATGCTAACATTTGTCTAGGGAGCTTTTTCACTGCATCAGTAATGTGAAATTGCATTTGTTGACCGTGGGTAATGTCTGTCTGTCTCCTAAGTTTTAGCAGAAGATTGTAAGTGTGCCAAGGATCCTTGTCTGTGTAAGTGATTTTTAAAATGCATTTACAGAAGCAGAAATACCTTTTTCAACACTGCAGTATTTCCCCTTTACGTTCAGAATAAACAACAATTCTGGCTAGTTTTAAACTGTGATTAAGTATAAATGTGTTCAATTAAAAGATTCAGAATGTAAGCATTTGAGCACATCTGTCATGGCACTCAACATCACTTTCACGTTGGTGCTTGCTGTCAAGTGAATTTAAAGATTAACAAATAAATAACAGGATGTTGGGGTTGGGCTCCACTGAAAATTTCCAAATCTCTTTTCCTTTCTTTGTTTTTTAGAAGATGATTCATTTTCAAGCCTGCCAGTGACTTGCTTATTCATTGGCTGACACAGGCTCATTTTGCCTTTTCCATCATTGCCACTTAAAAATACTCTGCAGGCGAAATTGTGCCCTCAGCGATCTATATCCAATTCGATTATGTCCAAATTGTGCTCCTGTCTTAATACAATTTCAGTGTGCAGCAAGACTGCCAGAAAATTTTGTCTTGCAGGACACCCATCATCCTTTTTCTCTCAAACATAACAGAGGTGGATTTTTTTTTTAACCAGAAGAAACAGAGGAATTGTGTAATTAATTTTCGTAAAACTTCATTTTGTGGTCCTCTGAAAAGAGTTGCTATGACCCCTGAGTGCATTTCTAGACAAAGTAATTCTAAAAATAATATTGCCTCCCTGAATATTGCTAATTGTAGGTAATGGGAAATAAAAATAGTAGAGAATCTGTAGAAGACTGAATTATTGCAATTCTAAAATAAATAAAGTGAGGAAAGGTAAGTAAGAGTTCGTCAGTGGCTGATGGGTCTGGTTCCGCTCCTTTCACCTCCTGTCTTGTGCTGGCTCTGCCATTTGTCTACCCATGCAGTGCACCTGGTTCATTGTACTAAAGTGGCAGAAAACTAGCCCAGAAAAATTATTTTAAAAAACAAATCATTTTCTTCTAGTTGAATGAACTACGCTGATTCATAAAGAGGTCAGAGAAGCATTAAGTGCTCATTTGGTAGAAATGAGGGGCCAGTGTACCTTGACTGAAAGCTGGAGGAGGAGGAGACCAGACATGTCTCTTTTGTAAGATGCTCGGTTGGCACAGTCATCTTGCCTAGCCACAGCCATCGGATTGGTGCACAGCTTCAGATGCTAGAAAGGACAACAGTTGTCAGAAAGCAAAAGGAGCAAGAAAAGATGCAGCTCAGAAATTGGTTGATAGGTCCTTTACAAGTGTAGGTGTGAGATTTACGCATTTCTTTAAAAAAAAAAATACAAAATGCCACTGATGTAGTGGTGAAATTCACTGTATAGACAGTCAATGGAGCAAAATTTTTTCTTAATCCCAGCAGGTAACAACAACTTTGTTTTCCTTTACTTTTCCATTCTGCATAGCTGCTGCCTTGGGTTTATTGTGTGTATCAGCAGTTGGGGGAGAACCCTTGAGTGCAGACAAGCAAACTGCTTCAGTCTAGCTGGCAGCCATAAAATTGCCAGCCAGCCTAGATTTGCACCTTGGCATCTTTTGGACTGGCATGTACAGGCAAAAGTTTGGTGGTTTTACCTTTTAGGATTGCCAGCTCTATCAAAAATTCTACCTTTTCTTGTATTCTAGTTTGTTATTTTAGAAATGGGACTAAGACATAACTTAGCAAACTGCTTTTTCTAAACTGTAATATTAAGTGAGAAGAAGTTTAAATTTGTTTTTTGGGGTTTTTTTTTATGACTAGATTTTTATTGGGATGTTAAAAACCAGAGTGATCTGCCTAGAGCATTGTCTTTCAAACTGACAGGTTTGAGTAAATGAAGTCCATGCTGGTGATCTGCTGAGATGAGAACTGGTGGTTGGTGCTGGTCAGTTTCTCTAGCTGTTGAGAGGAAGCAAAGAGATAATTTGTAGTTTACATAGAAATCAAACTGAAATTAAACAGCTGTTAAAGGTGGTGTAAATGATGGAGTTACTCGGCATGATTTGCCTGGTGGATCATGCTATTGAAAGGGATGGAAAAGTTGTGTGAATTGCAGACACGAAGTGGAGATGAAGGCAGCAATCCAGCAGGATGTGCAAAAAAAGTGAGCAAAATGCTTCTCTGTTTAAGAGCAATAGTTCTCAAGGGCATGGGAGGGGGAAGAAAATTACCTCTCTCTGTCCGTCTGATGCCCAATGTTTATCATTATTATTATTATTATTTCAATGATAATTGAAATGGCCTGGTGGAGACCAAAGTTCTTCAGGCTGGAATATGTAGTTGCTGTTGTAAAGAAGGTTTAAATTTCAGTATTCCTGTTGCCTTCCTCATTGCCCATGACTAGCAGAAAGAAAGTGTGTTAAATAAAATTTGAAGGACAAGACAATAAGGGATATAACCAGAAAAGCAGGAAGGAAAGAAGTCAGTCATGGAAATGGTGTATTCTGTTTTATTAAGAAAATAGGAATACAACAGGAAATAAAATCAGTGTCACGAGCAAAACCAGAGAAGTTTGTCATACACACAGACTGTGTAATACAGTTTACTGTAGTCAGTCCTAGGGAACTATCTTTTCTGTGTCTGTGCTTAGCTTAGGCTTTCACTAATTATTTTTACATTATAGCTTTGAGCTATTAGTGCAAGACTACATCTCGTGAAGAGTATTAGAGTGAACACATTTTCAGTCTTCAAGGACCTGTGTTGTGTATTACAACCTCCACAGCAGTTTTTCCATGAAGTGGGGGGCGTTTTAGTGGGGGGCTTGCTGTTTGAAGGAGTGGAAAGAGTTTGAGAACTATTTGGTCCAGTAGAGCACTCTTAAGGCCGTTAGGCTGTGTTTAATCCCAGTAGACATCATGTGTGCTGTAAAACTTATTGTTTCAACTCTGGCAGTAAAGTGGTTTTAAAAGAAAGAGTACAGATTAGTGACAGAGGGCTGTAACTGCTGATGGGCACAGTAGCCACTTCTGCAGGTTGCCTCACACAGCTGCCAATGCACCTTACTCTGCACATCAAATACCCTCCATTGCCTGTGTTCCCAGGCTTTGACTTGTTAAGTGTATGGATTGCCAACTGAAATGGGTTTGGGGATCCTTCTAGTGATGTGGAGTAAACCAAAAATGTCAGTAGATTGGTATTGTGTTATTTTTAGGTGTCATCAACCCCACGTTTGAAAGTAAAATTTCTGCTGTGGAAAGCAAGAAAATCAGTTGCCTTTTTGAGTAACAAAACTCTTCAGGAATTAGTCACATTCATTTCATGGCTTATAACAGCCCAGGAGATTGGTCTGCACTCTGAGTTCATGCCTCCATGTTTCCGTGGGATCTTTTTGATATGAAATCTCCAAGAAACTGTTCTGAAATAACTGCTGTCTGCTGTCTTTTGATAACTGATGATGATGAGAGGTTCATCACATAGCAGATACTTCACAGCACTTGTGGGTGAATGCTTTCCGGAAAATAAATATAGCTTACCACATATTCTGTTAAGTCATAGCAGATTGCTCTACATCATTATAAATGCGCATACATTTTTAAATCTTTTTGTGTGTGTGTGACTAGCACACATTTATTCCATGTAGTTAACATGATGTTATATCTAGAATTAGATACATGTTTTCAATAACCTGCCACTTTTATCCATCCTGTTTTCTCCCCTCACAAGACTGTTAGTAAGCATTGCAATTGCAGTCGGGACCAAGTTATGTTTCAGATCTGTCCACTAAGAGGCTAACTCATTCCAGATAAGCCTTGAACAGACAACATTCATTTTATACTTTGCTCAGAATTTCCTGTGCTTTGTTCTGCATCTGTTTGTGAAAGACTGTGTTATCTTTGAAAGCCTTCATCTTGTTTTCTTAATTCAAGCTATATGCTAAAATGGAAAAAGGAAAGAGCTGGAAGAATCCCAGCTGGAGCAATCTGCCAAGGATCCCACAAAGGAGCAGAGCTGGCAAACTCTTGAAACCTCTTCAGCTGACCTCTGGTGCAATTTGGGAACCAGGAGATAAACTACTTTTCCTGCAAAAATTTGGCATCAGCTAGCCATTCCAAGTAATGCCCAAAGGTCACCATTTAATTCCATTTTTCTTCTCCTTCACTCATCCCTTACTTAGCTTAAGTAGCGGTCAACCTTAAAAATATTTCAGTTCACCCTCTTCCTATTCTGTTTGTGTGTCTCTGTGTGTGTGTGTAAACAGATGAGTTAGAAGTAAATTGCACCTTGGCACACTCTGTTTCAGCCAGGTTGCCTCAAAAGCAGGTTGTTCCCAAAACGCCTCCTTCAGACAGTGGTCTCCTCTGGTGCTGTGAAAGGCGAAAGCATTTCATGGCCAACTGCTTTTAAAGGTGCTCTGTTTATGGTGGCTACAAGACACCCCAGTGTTTTTGTCACATTGAGAGAGATTGAAAGAGGCTTAAAAGTGATGAACATGGCACTGAGGAAGTATGGTTTTTCACTTTCTTCTCAACATGGGAATTTTCTTTCTACTTCAGGATGGAAATGCTGTCACATTGTTAGCAAGAGGGTGCTAGAGCAAGGAAGAAGTGTATTCACTCGCACGGGACATTAAGAAAAGTCCGTCTGGGTTATGCTGAAGCTTACAGAAGGAAGTGTATTGGATGAAGAGGGTTGAAGAGGAATTTCATCCCCTTCTGTTTTTTCCTGACCCCTGCTCCCTTGCTGTGATGTTGGGATCTCATTTCAGAGCCTGAAGTGCTCTCTCGCTTGCTAACCCTGTAAGCCAGAAGGAAGCCAGATGGTTGCGCAGAACCTCAGAACTGAGGCGTCATGGGAATGGGCTGGGGTTGAGGAGAGGCATATTTCTGTTACACAGTCTGCATGCAGTTGAGGAGAGGCATATTCCTGTTACATATTCTGCATGCAGGGCTTGATTTCCCTTCCCTCATGTTGGTTCCTGTGGTATGTTTGTCCAGGAACATACGTGCTTTTCCCAGGAGAAGAGTCCCGACTCTTCTCTTTAATGTGACAATCTACTTGACAGGACAGTAAGCAAATAATTGTTTTGCCAAGATAATGAAATCTGGTACTTTCTACAGTAGTTGTTCTACCTCTGAACATCTCAAGAGGTCAGCAGTGATTACCTTCAGGTAGAAGCCACAAATAAGATATGGGAATTACCAGAATGTGGCTTGAATTCCAAATCCTCTTGAAATATAGTAGTTGCTATTCTTCTTCCTCCTCCCCAAAATCAATTTAAGATGGCCTTTTGTAAGGAAACGAGGTCTTTGCTTAGGGACTACTTGTCAAGTTTTATTTAGATAGAAACCTGTCCACGAAGCTTTCACTGAATTTTCACTGCATTTTTAGAGTTGGAAGGGACCGTAGAGATCATTGTGTCCAACTCCCCTGCTGGAGCAGGATTAGAGCATGTCACTCAGGACTGCATCCAGATGGGTCATGAAAATCCCCAAAGAAGGGGACTCCACGACTTCCCTGGGCAGCCTGTTCCAGGGATCTGTCACCCTCACC
>BJBW01010694.1:0-12843 GCA_004320125.1 Scolopax mira
TTATCTATTTAATAATTTATTGAATAAAATGCAAAATTTGCAAGTTTTTGCAATTCAGAATTCATCCTCAGAAGTATCAGATCTGGCAAAATATTTTTCCCTGGTGACTATTTCTGTTACTCAGGCAACATTCTCCTTGGCTGGAATGAGTACCAACCTGATGTGTGCTCCTGCTGTGACCCTCTCACTTCATTTCTTCTGCCTCATTTTTTCTTATTTTGTAAAGAGAAGAATAAATTTTCCAGCTGAATCAGCTACTGGTTTTAGAGACTTTGAGGTATTCACTTAAAGGTGCTAGCATGGAAGTGTTGGGCATGAAGACAATGAGAAGTGCCCAGAATGCTCTTCTCAGGGCTTATTAATCACCATGTAAATTTATAGTGCTGTGCAAACATTTCTCAGTGATAAGCCCTCTGCTTTAGTATTAAACCTCAGTGTTGCTGCTCACCAAGGAATAGGATTTATGTGCCCTATTTCTCATCGTGCAGCACTGCTTCGTTTGGACCCTGATGAATGTGCTTGTGGAAAGGCAGAGTGCAATTTAAATCTCAGAACATATTTCAGGGCCATGTTACTGACAAGTCTGTGCTATCTATTGTGGCTTAATTATCTGTTTAAAATGAGGTCAATATGATACACATCCTCAATGTCTGTCTTAGGAATGTTGATGATGTGTGTTTGTCTGTTTGCTCCCTTGAAGAATAGCGCTGATGTTATTTTCCAGTTTGAGCACAGGAGGATAAGCAGGAGAGCAGGGTGACTTGCAGCAGGGTGAGTCCCTTCCAGTAATGTTTTGTGTCACAGCGTGTAAATGCCCAGAGAGAGCCAGCCTGTGGGAGGAGGGTGTTGTGGATGAAACCACATGAAGAGAAGATTCAGCAGGACAGGAGACACAGGCTGCTCAATGCAGGAATCAGTCTGTCAAGGCTGGAGTGTGGTTATACCATAGGGCAGCTCTTTGCATTGCAGGTGGCACTTCAGATACTTCCCCACTTCAGGGGAATTTAACATTTCACTTAGACATGTGCCAATTTTAAATTCTAATGTAATTGGTTTTGAAGATCAGGCTAAGACATTAGACAGGTACTAGGTTTTCCTTATAATAAGAAAATAAAGGAAAATGTCTTGGAAGCAGGCTGATCTCTGTGCATCAGGGTGCAATGGAGGCTCTGACAAGAGCTCAGGGCACTCGTATCCTTGAGTGCTTGACTGCATTATTATTTATTTCTCTGGAGCCACTGGACTTGATCTTTGCAGGGCCACAGTGATATGCTACATGAAAGGGCTGTGGAATACAATCAATCAATAGCTATTTTTCCCTCTGCACCTGTGAGTGACAGCTGCCCTTTGGGTGGAGATAACTTTGAAAGATCTGATCTTCAGAATGGGGTGGGGAAGTTCACTCCTAATACAGGCCATATACTTCTATGATTTGTTTTGTGTGTATCGAGTCATGGTTCTTATGATACTATTCTGAGATAAGTTGAGGTTTTCCTTGTTCACGACTGAGACATTTAAACAAAATGTCATCGTTTTACAGAATAAAGAGAGGAAGTTGGTGTTTAAACTAGGATTAGGACAGGGAGTTTCTATATATGCTATCTGGATCTGAGAGGTTGCCTGTGTTTATATTGTGTAATATATTGCCAATTCTAGCAGCGTATGCACTGTTTACTCGGTGTGCTACTGAGTCAAGATCCCCCCACAGAAGGGCTTCAGTCCTGATGTGGCTTTACCCCTTTCAGGGCTGAGCTCGCAGGGGATGTGCTGTGTGGCCACATCAGGTCAGACCTGGTCTGGCATCTCTGCAGCAGAATCAACTGCGTGTGCTCTGATACCAGCCACTGAGGATTCATTCTCAAGTTTGGATTTTAAATTGTGGGATTCCAACATAGGATATAAGACATAATGTTTAATTATAATTAATTCTGACTTGACAGTCTCAGAACCTGCTTTTCAACTATGGGGCCTGGGGTGGCAGGAGTGAGGGTCACAATGCCCCAGCACTGCTTGGTTGGGGACACTGAATATAGAGAGTGTCAAGGATGGAAAGTACCAACTTGCATAGGTGGCACACTTGCTGGTTTGTACTTCTGAGGATTTTGTGTTATATGTGACTTACTCTTTCATTGGCAATTTTTGTTGGGCCTTCTTAATCGTTATTTGCATCTGCAGTCACTGTCAAACAGAGGTGACCCAGGTTAATGTTGTTTACTATTTGCAAGTGAGATTCTTGCATTTTTATCACCTTTAATGAACAAAATATTGTGTAAATGTGTGTCACTGTAGTAGTGCTACTGTACTGCAACTTGTGTTGTTTCCATCTTGCGCATTCATTTCTCTCTTACTTCTTGCCATGACCTCAGTAGCCTTGTGCTTCAGTGTTACAATGCCAAACTGTGTGAAGGAAAACATAAAAACTTATGCCTCATTCAAATCAGTTCATCCAAATAGGAGGAAGAATTGGGACAAAATCAAACCATAGTCTTTGGGAAAGCAAATGTTGAGTTCTGAAACGATTACCTGTGTCCCCTGTAACTGACCTTCCTTTCCCCTCATCTCCATGACCAGCCTTGATTTAGACTTTAAGATGCAGAGATCAAGGCAAGGACCTTCACATCCCACCAGCTGAAAAAGATCTATCATTATAGTGCATCTGAAATGATGAAATCTATCAAGCTTCGGGTTGTGCTAAAATCTTTTGCATTTTCTGATACTGGCAATGTAAATAGTATTTAGCAGAATAAATAATGATGAGCCATATGCACACTGGGAAAAATGGAGGTGAATTATCGACCATATTTTTTATATGTGCCAATTAGGATGGACAACTTGTGCTTCCTTAAGGAACAATAAGTGGCTCATTTCTGGAGCTGAAACCTGTTCATATGTTGCTGCCTTCTTTGCCAGATCGATATTTTCCCAGTCACCTCTGGGAGCTGTTTCTCAGTTATGGTTGGTTTGTTTGTTTTTAACTATAAGCCATTTTTGTGCTCGAGGGAGACAGAGATCCAGGTTGGGCTCGGTGGTTGGGCTTTGCCCATCCTGCACCCACAGCCGTGTCGGCACAGTAACCCAACGGGAGGTATGTGTGCCCAGAGGCTCCATCCCATGCTGGGCAGGGAGGCTGCCTGGGAATTCGCAGGCACACTTCACAGCTGCTGCAATCCTGCAAGGTTTGTTCCAAAGCAACACTTATTGCATAATCGGGAAGAAAATTAATCAATCTACCAAGGAAATTCCGTTCAAGGATTTCTGCACAAAGTAGCTGTGATAGGAGAGCAGTGACTGTTGCAAAAGCAGGGGGAAAGGAACAGGCTTTGGAGGAGAAGCTAGTGTGCTAGTCTCATTTGGCAAGGAAAAGAATTGGAAAAGGTAAAGCCACTTAGTGGTGTTGGGTGTTGAAGCTTGGGGTGTTAGTGGGAGGAGGGAAGGGGAAAGGGAAGCAAAATAGGAAATAGGGGAGAATAACCTGCAGGGTTTCAAAATTTCCTGTGGTGCACAAAACTTTCAATAGCCCTCTCTGCTTTACAAACTTGTACTACTGAGAATTACTTGGAAGTGACAAAGCTGCCCCTAAGGCTGGTCTGTCCATACCAGACAATTCAGTCCAGAGGGTGCCCTCTGTTGTATTGAATGGCTAAATGCATGCCACCAGAACGGATGCGTTTTCTGCTGGCTGCCAGGGTGGATGCTGACTGCTATTGTTTCAGTTTCTAAACAGCTTCATTTTTCTCAGTTATTTATAAATACATGTGGACTGAGATTACACCTAGAGGAGCAAATTCAGTCCATAGTAAGACGAATCTGTGTGTATTTGAAAACTGTGGCTGTGATGTACACATCTTGTACCGATGTGTTATCTCTAAACAATAAGGTTTCAAAAAGAACAGTGAGCTTAAAATCCTTAATTTAATAGAATTATTCAGGAGGTTTCCTCTCTAAAAGCAATAGCAAAAATTCTGCAATGTGCTTATGCTGCAATATGCACAGACACAGGTACATGCGTTTTTCATTAATAGGAAGCGTAACAGCTGTGGTCATTCTTCATTTCACATTTAGGATCTTGAAAGATTTATGGAAAAGGCCTAGGAATGTTTCTGGAACTTTCAAGAGTTTTGTTCAATACTGTTTTAGTAATTACTGGAAGTAAATAACCTCCCATCACTTTTGCTGAGAAATTGTTTCATGTCCTACTATTTCCTGCTCTTTAGAAATATGGTTTCCTATTCTAGTGATTTCTTAGTGCTATTTAAGAGCTGTTGTTACTCAAGTACAGAGCGAGCACCTGCACCCTGTTATATCTGACACCAGCTATGGCTCCAAGAAAGCGTAAAGCTCATTAGCTTGTTTTCCAACCTTGGATGTGCTTAATTTGCATCCTCACCATGCAGTTATCCAGCTCTGAGTCTGTCCAGTCAGCAAGACATCCTACTCCTAACAGTCTTGTACCTACTGCAGCATGTGTTGTACTCTGCTTAACCCCACCAATCAATACTGACAACGGTGAGAAGCAGGAAAGAAATGTCAGGTAATTAATTCAGAAGACCTTCTAATTGTTGCTACATGAAAAGCATTTTTTTTCTCCCATCCTTGATATGCTAGGTTATTTTTCATCTTATTCAAAGGCTTCAGGCATCAAGCTAAAACGTTGCAAGACCAGGCCTGGAGGGGAGCTTGGTACCACACCGAGACTGACAGGGAAGGAGGAACCTAAAGGGAAGATTGGTGTTGAAAAATGCTGAGTTTGCATATCCTATGTTCTTTATGGAAGCAAGTACTGTTGGCATCACAACTCTTTAAAAGGAGGCATTGGCAGAATATATAACCTGTGGGGTTTCACTAGTTTAAAATGCCTGCAGAGACTGGGGAGAGGCAAATCTGCTTGGGGATTCTCCAGTATTCAAGGCACAAAGCTCATGGAATGTTTTATTTATCTGGTAAAATGGTGCACAAGGATTTTTTTTTTCTGACTTTCATTTTTTCCTCTGTAAAGTAAACATCTTCAGTAAAGAAGTCCAGGTTCAAACAGGGCTGGGAAAAGTTAAGAAACACAGCTGGGCTGCATTATAATAAAACAGCACAAAATCCAATCACAAAGAGTAGGTGGAAGATGATATCTGCAAGAGAAACAGACCAAATGTGAGTACTCCATTGGCAGCTGCCTTTCACGTTCTCTTCCCAACCCTATCAATGCAACTGCATGTCCCTAATGTGGCTCTGTCACCATATCAAGTTTTAACAAATAGGCTTTGAAGGGGCTTTTTCAAACTCTCTCTAAATAGAAAGGCTTTTAGACATCTCTGTTAACCCACTGAAAGATGCTTGTTCCTTTTTGGGAAGTGGGTGTGAAAATACGAGGAAGGAGCATTCAGTATTGGAAGTTATTGGTATGATTGTATTGTCGAGAGTGAGGGGTGTGCCAAAAGGAGGAAAAAAAAGTGTAGAATGTTGAGGAATAAAATTTGATTTCGAAATATTTCCATTTCTGTCAAATTTACTAGGTCTTTCTTTGAGCTATGGGGTTTATGTTGACAGAGTCACTCAAAATCCATATTTGGGATTGATATTTTCATTGTCATACTTTGCTATTTACCTGAGAGTGTATAAAATCTGGATAAACCTCTGCCTGTATAAAAGAAGAGAAAAAGATAGCATTGGGATGGCATGTTTAAAAGAGGGCAGTGTGCACTGGGGTGCTTTGTAAAAGCAGAACAGAACATTTGCCACAGTTTGAAATTTGGAATATTTCTTCCTCTTGAATTTACTGTCTGAAGTTATAAAGCTCATCAGCCCTCCTATCTTCTACAATTGATGAGGTTTTAGTGGTGCAACATACTGATTGGTAATCATTCTGCTCTATGTGTGTTTGCAATTTTAGACTGGCTTTCAGGTTGGTGTGGATGTAGTTAATAAACTGGTATAAATGGCTTTAATGAAAACACGATTTAGGCATCCCTTCTTCCAAGGGCTTGGTCCAAAAGATGGGATGGATCCACAGAATTAAACCAGGGGTAAATTCCTGGTGCCCCCAGAAGGCAGTAGTTAGAGGAAATAGGCGGTTTATAATCTGAAAACATGATGATGGTTCAATTTGTGTATCAGGAGGGGCAGGCACAAAGGGTTAATCTGCCAGATTTAGGGTTATGCTGAGGTACCAACCCACTCCTACTGCTCCTGAGCCTGACCTCTCTCCCAGCCTCATTCCATCTATCAGAGTCTGTCTGGGCTGTCCGTGAGGTCAAATGCAGGTGAGCAGAGTTTACATTGCTCAGTTGGTTTGTAGGTGCTTTGGGCGTTTATCATTAATGCCAATGGGTTCCTTTACTCACTTTTTAAATGAGGAGAGTTTCACTGAGCTCTTCTGCCAGAGCCCTGAGCCTGGAGGGAACCAACTTCTGTTCCAGACTCCCATGAAGAAAAGGGCTCTGGCAGAAGGCTACGGCTCCCTTTGCTTCCTCCTGAGCCAATCAGCAGTTCCCAAATTCATTGCTTCCCAAAGGGAAAGACCCCAGAAACCCAGTCACTTACTGCGTACAAGGATCTCTGTCACCAAAACGCCTCCGGTTTGTTCCATGCGTGGTTTCCGTTTGTCACATGTCTCAAGAGATCAGAGAAAAAGCCATGTATACCCAAAAAATTCATTGAAAAATACAAACCCAACTCTCATGTTTCCAACCAAGGAAATGAAATCTCTGTCAATATTACTGCATATTTTCTAGGGATTTTTTTCCCCTGTAATTATTGGGGTTTCTTGGTGGAGGAGAAGTTTAAGGGGAGTCTTTGCAGTGCATTTTCTGAGCATTTTGGTGTGCCACAGCCCTTAACAGTGACTGTCAGCGTAAGTGCTCTTTTCAGTTGTGAGATTGCAGGACCCCAGATGGGTGTCTGTTTGCTAATCACAGGTCCTGCTGGGCCACCCTTTCCACCCTGCCTTGAACAAACCTCCTGTCAAGAAGGAAGGGGGGAGCTGAGCTCCATCTATTTAACCTGTGACCTCTGCGAAGGCTTCTGTTGTTGTTTATTGCTAATTATAATTGTTGCCCATTGTGTAGAAACAGAAAGCACCAAATCTGTTCCATATAGATCATCTCATGTCTAGCACTATGGATGCCTGTCACAGCTGACAAGATCTGTATTGGAGTCTGTGCTCTACAGATTAAAGGTCCTTGTCCATCTCCTGACCTTTGCGGAGCCCCAGCTGGGGGCATGCATTTTTACAAACTCAGTGTGTGGTAATTCTGGTTATGAGTTGCTTATAAGCATAGACCTTCAGCTTGGTTCAAGCTTAATTGCAGCAGACCAGCAGCTGCATTTTGGGGTTGGGAGTGGACTCGGGGGATGTCAGCTTGATCGAGCAATTATCCTTGAGCACGGATGTCCTTCGCTGGAGGATGAACAGGGAATTTCACCCTGTGCCTGAGAGGATGATGTAGATGTTTGTCAACAGTGTCAGAAAGGAGTAGTGGTTTTATGTTTTCTTTTAATCCCAGTCTGTGGCTAGATGGAAAGTTGAATAAATCTTTAAAAAAACCCCAAATCTATGTCTGGAGGTTTTTCTTTTACCTTTGAAACTTAGAGTTTCTAATAATGCAATTTTATCAGACATATAAGTTTTGCACAGATCAGTGCCCCCTGCATAGCGATGAGGCTGGGTAATAAATTGCTATCTTAATTTGGTTCCCGGACTGAGAAAGAGGTTAGAAATAAAAGGTTGTTTGACCAGAGTTGATGCTTTCTCTTCTTCAGCAAAAAATACTTGGTTGCTGAAATGACCGTATCTTGGCCAAGGAGTATTTTGGGCTTTAATTTTAGGTTAAATAAAATTTGGCTTCATTTTATAGCAATGACTTATTCATTGTGTGAGAGAAAGAATAGTAAAGCTCTGGCTTAATGAAGGGGGGAGAGAGAAGTCTTTAAAGAAAGACACTTTAGTAAAAACCCTTACCCTTGCATCAGTTGGTGCAAATAACCGTGATAAATAACACACCTGCACTTTTACCCCCACCCTATTCCTACCTGAGGTCACCAGAACCTATTCCTCAGCTCCTGCTGTGGTGTCAATGTATGGATTTAATGAGAATAGGATGGCTGCAAGAGCAGTAACTTACTGTAGGATAGTGGGGAGGACTTTCCCTGGGAAGGAGGCCTGGGAGGTTTGGTTCAACTAGGGATGTGCTTTGAGCCAGGCTCTCCCACTGCCCTGTTTGGTACAATAGAAAAAGCTCTACTTTTTCCTTTTTTTTTTCAGGCTTTTGTTTAACTGTAACTGTTTGTCAGACAGGACTGTGGTCTGCGATATTGACAAGAACTGAGTTTTTGCATGTCTACCTTATTTCCCAACACATTTAAACAAGTTTCCCAATGTTGCACACAGCGCCTGTGGCATGACAGGGGCCAGGGTGCATGGTTGGCCACTCGGGTTCATGCATGGTGGTGGCTCCATCTACTGAAAGCTCTGGCACTGGCTCTGCACCGGACATGCCCTCAGGAAGGTCTTGACATCCTCCATCTAAATTTAACACCGCGTGTTTCTCTTGGAGGGAGGTCTTACCACTGGGCAGGAGAACTTCTCGCTGTCACAGACGTGTGTCTCACAGTGCAGCCAGACCTTGGACAGCTTGGGGATGTTACGGAAGCGGAAAGCATTGAACTGGAATGTGGCCCGGCTCGTTTTCCCATTCTCATGCACCAGGATGGAGTTGTCTGTGGCACACCTGTGTTGTGTATGGAGAAGGAATGTCAGAGCCTCCATGGCTTCATTGAAATGTTTCCTGAAGTCACAGGATGCATTTGTCCTGCTGTGGGCCAGCTTCAATTTTGCCCCCTTATCCCCCCAGTCTCCAGCTTTCTGTCATCCTGGGGTCTGGGCTGAGCAGCCATGTTCCCCCAGGTCCCACCAGCACCTACCCCTTGGTGATCAGAGGCCAGTGGATCTGGTAGAAATATTCAGAGGAGGGAGTTGCCCAGCAGTTGTTAAGGACAACTTTGAATCTGGGAAGACACAAAGCCCAAATTAGCAAGGAATGTCATGATTGACAGTTTATTCATTACCTCTTCCCTTGCCTACCTGTCACTTAAGCCCTTAGCTTCCACTCCAGCGAATATGTCAGAACCAATTTCTGATGTTTCAACGACGAAAGGGGCTTCTTTTATACTTGAAAACTTGGCATTCTTTGAAAGACAAAGAGAAAAGCATCACACGTTACCAGTAATATGCAAAGCAAAGGCATGTGGCAACTTCATGCTCTGGAGAGCATCTCTGGAGAGTCCAAGCTCTGGAGAGAGGGACTCTAAAAGTCTGGGTTTTTATTACCTGCAAGTTCCAAGCTCTATGTCTAGTAGTAGGACTATTGCAGACCCAAGTTTGAAAATATTTTTGTTAATTTTTAGCTTATAATGATAATTAGTGACAGAATTTGATGTTATTTAGGTATGTCACAGCATATCACAGGTATGTCACATTATATCACAGCATGCGTAGGAAGCCAGCTTGCTGCTGTTTCTGATCCACCAGAGGTGGTGGAGAAAGCTGGTGGGAGTGAGAGACTGAAGATGACTGTAAAGAATGGGAGTGGGGCTGGGAGATGACCATGTATCAGGAAAGGAATGAAGACAAGCAGAAATCATACACTCACATGCAAAGGTTCAGCACTCTGTGTTTTATATTTGTGGTGACCAGCATGGTGAGAGCTGAGGGGACACAAATGTGCAGAAAGACCTCTGCCAACTATAGTTATTCATCCACTAAAAAGCCAGCCTGCTAAAAGAAGTGCAGTGTATGGTCCTCAGCTGAGAAAATTTGGTTACAAATACACTGAAGTACTTAAATACTGACCTTAAATCTTACTGCTTTTTATTGCATAAGATCACAGAATCACATGAGGTTGGAAGGGACCTCGGAAGATTTAGTCCAACCCCCCTGCCAAAGCAGGTCCACCCAGAGGAGGTTGCACAGGAATTTGTCCAGGTGGGTTTTGAATGTCTGCAGAGAAGGAGACTCCATCACCTCTCTGGGTAGTTTGTTCCAGTGCTCTACCACTCTTACAGTAAAGAAGTTCCTCCTCATGTTTAGGTGGAACTTCTTATACTCAATTTTGAGTCATAACGAAGCTAGCACCAGAACTATATGAAGAGTATCACATAGCGTTGGTTTACTTGGTTAAATCTACACAGCAGGATTCAGGTGTAGTTCTGGAGCTGTGGGACTATCTTTCCCTGCCATTCTTGCTCAGTTTCCCTGGTACTGATGCACTTTCCTCACCTACATGGCAAGGTGGCCGTAAAGCACTACAGTGCCTCACTGCAGCATCTGATAGATTGGATGCACTGAAGTTAAGGGTCAAGACTGTGTTTAGATTATTGATCCATGGCTGTTAAGTGCCCTGAGAGATTCTCATTTAACCAAATATTTCTCCCAAAGGGGAGAACTTGCAGAAGTCCTGTCACAAAACTTCTATAAATCCTTGTGCTAAAGTGAGTTGAACCTGGTATAGTGCTGCTTTCTCCAAATTCTGTTGCTCTACACTGCTTTAAGGGTACTGTCTTGCTTTTCTTCAAAAACAGGTTTCATTGCTGAAGGCCTGGTTTCCATTCAGGCTCCAGCCCTTCATGTTTCTCCGCAGCCCTTTGCTGTTAATGGCGTGTTGCAGACTAAAGGGCAGGAGAGACTGAAGTGTTTCCACTGGATTACACTGCAGCTTGGGTGCTGCTTCTGTGGGAGCAAGTGGTCACATGAAGCACCTGAAAGTATGGCCCACCTGAGGCAGAGGGCTCTGTCAGGCAGCAGCAGGGGAGAATAAATTGTTTATGTCCCTTTTTGCAGGAAAAAAAATAATTAATTGAAATTAACCTTTTCTCCCCAGTGAAAATGTGATCAAAATAACAGAGGAGTGGTCCATTAGCTTTCTGAACTTGTTCTGTACTTGTGCTCCGTGGGAAAATGTATTAGTTACAGTTCATCTGCTCCCTCCTTGACTCCTGGGAGCCCTGTGGCCATTAGAACAAAACAGTCATTTGGCCAAAAAAAAAAAAGAAAAGTACCAGAGATCCATTGCTCGCTGAGTGTCGCTTGTTTTGCAGCCATTCTGTCGGGAGTTGACAGGAGCAGTGTGGTACCTTGCCAGGGTACACTACCAGTGTGCCATATATCACAAAAGTAGGTCATGTGGGTTTCCACATGGCATCCCAAGGCTGCCAAAATGTTGATCAATTGGTGCCCATAAGGCAGGGTATCAGGGTAGAGATTTCCATCAGTCCACCTTGTGCTAAATGCTCCCTCTAGCTGGCCTGTAAATCTCACACAGTAGGTTATGAGTTATGCTTTTTCTAGCTCTGCTAAAAGAGAGAGGCTGCTTTGGTGATTTTTGACTGTGCTTTGCTGGAAAAAAAAGATCCCAGGAGCTGTGGGGAGGAGAGAGATGTTCTAAAAGATTGGCCTAATATGCGTGGGGTGATATTTTGTTGGAAACAAAATTCTAGCATGACCTAAAGATTTCTGAGGAACAGAAAATATCCGTCAGGGGAGAGGACCAGGAAGCAAACTGCAAGAGAGATGGATGGAGCTTTGCTGGGTCTACAGTGTCTGTGGGGTACCAGTGGTACCTGCAAATCACAGAATGATATGGGGTTGGAAGGGACCTCTGGAGATCATCTAGTCCAATCCCCTGCCAAAGCAGGTCCATCCAGAGCAGGTTGCACAGGAACTTGTCTGGGTGGGTTTTGAATGTCTCCAGAGATGGAGATTCCACCACCTGTCTGGGCAGCCAGTTCCAGGTCTCTGCCACCCTCACCCAGATGCGTGCCGCTCTTTGAGCGGGACTACAAACTAGTTTTGCTTTTTCTTATAAAACCTGTCAGCGTGTCAGAAATGTGTATCTCAGCAGAAAAATCTGCCTGTTTTGGAGGGATGTGTCTGCTCTGTTTGGTTCGAGTATATCCCTGTTAATCAGCAGAAACAAGGACCCCTGCAAACTCCACTGTAATTGTGATAGGGTCTGGTAAAATTCTCTGTGACACAAAGAACCCAAGAGAAACAGACCTGTTTTTTTCCTTCCTTTTTTCCTTCAGCTCTTAGGCTGAAGTCTGTGACAGATGAAGGAGAAAAGCTGGGTGGCAAAGAACACTTACGGAGTAGAAGTTGAGGGACAACTGACTTTCAAATGAGCCAGAGCTCCCATTCTTCACGTGGATGGTGGCCACCCTGAGGACATAACAAAGTTTGTGTATGAGTGAGAGGTGGTGCTGAAGACAGGGTGAGGGGTGCTCCAGAAGAGGACGTACCTTTGGTCAAAGGCGGCCTGATTCACCAGGTAGTTGGCATTGTATGTGCAGGTGAAGGAGTAATTCACAGGCTGGCTCTTCACAATTACTGAAGTGTCGTTGGAGACAATGGAGTTGTAGAAGTGATAAACAGGGTTCTTGAACTGTGAGTGGTGAGACAGAGAAATGTAGGCAGTACTGAGTCTTCGAGGCATCATGAACAACTTTGTACTTTGAAATTTGAAGGGTTGATCTGGTGACAAAACGCCACTCCCTAGGAAACATGATTTTGTAGCCCTTTGTATTTTGTGCTGCCTATATGGATGCCTTACTATATTTATGTTCTGTGTGGTACAGGTGCAACACAGACTAATATCACTAAGCCTGCCAATGTTTTGCCTGTAGATGCAAGGCACAACTATTTTACTGAATTTCACTGAATTTTTAGAGTTGGAAGGGACCGCAGAGATCATCTAGTCCAACTCCCCACCAAAGCAGGATTGCCCAGAGCTAAAGCATGTCACTCAGGACTGCATCCAGGCAGGTCTTGAAAATCTCCAAGGAGGGGATTCCATGACGTCC
>BJBW01010695.1:0-50351 GCA_004320125.1 Scolopax mira
GCAGGGGGGTTGGAACTACATGATCTTTAAGGTCCCTTCCAACTCCATGATTCTATGACCTTCTGTGTAGTTACAAACATTTTATTTGATTATTTGTTCTGGTACAATTCTGGAAAATAAAGTTGACTAGCTGGTCAATATTTATTCCCTTCTCACCTGTTTCCCCACTCTTCCATTTCAAAGATAGACACCTTGTCCTTTTTTTTTGTTTTGTGTCTTTAGGACCTCATCCATCTTTCATGAGTTCTCAAAGATACATGCTAACAGCATCTGCAAAGCAGACATTCAACAAATGCCCTTAAGTGTTGTGATTCATATTGTTTCAGTGCCTAAGACTTCAAAATCTTGTTCCAACAATGAAATTTGAACTAATGAGATAATCATCTAAAGGGTGATATTTGTAGAAGAGCAGAAATTGAATTCACACCAATTATAATCTTCAGTGCTGGGTATATGTACACCATACAAAGAAATGCAAGATACCCAACCTAGCTATTTAGGTACACAGGTTAATCTGGATTCAAGAACTGACATGCCCTCTGAAGGTATAACATGGATAATAATAATAAGAAGAAACCCTCTTTCCTTTCCCAGGCAAGTGAGCTAATGCCTAAATTATTAAACAAAGAAAGTACCAGTAGGTTTAGGCAATAGAATAAACAAAGCGTTTTGTTTATTCTATTCAAGTCTTGATGCATTTGAAACTTGTGCATGACTTGAAACTTGTGCATTTCTGAGAATTTTTAAAAAGGGATAGTTTCTTCCTGGATTTTTAAGTTTTGTTCAATATCACTTCTGTTTATTTTATTTTCCTTCTTGACTGCTTTCCTCTTTAAAGCTGGCGTGATTTCTGTTGGTTACCCAGCTATCACTGACAACTTTAATGAAAAAGTTCGGTTTTGGTATTTGCTGAGGAATTTATCTTCAGAATGATGCAAATTATTTTCTTCTTTCTTGTTATATAGTTAAATAGGGTTTTCTTAGTAACAGTGCTGATTGTATATTATCTCATGCATTATCCTTTTATTTCTCAACCTGCAGGTTTGTCCTACAGTTTTATATTTGTCCTCTGTTATCTGGCCTAGTTGTCATTTTTGGTATAGTTCTTTAAGATCAGCTTAGTGAAGTCCTGATTATGGGAAATTATCTTCTTCTTTATTTGCTTCTCCCCCACACATTTTAATTTTCATTTTGAAATTATCTAGCTTTAGGATCCATAAAATACAAAAGTAACATTATAAAACATAGTCATATCTGAAGTAATAAATATTTTTAAACTCTATTTCTCTATCCAGTGTAAGCCTGAGACATGGAGAAAGGCCCTAGTGAATAGCTGAGAAAACACTAATTGTTTTATGGAAAAAATATTAAAATAAATTAAATTGATTGTACTGATATAGCACTAAAGTAGGGATGCAAGCCAAAAAGTTCACATTAGTTACCTTTTATGAGATAAACAGACTTCTTTTTGAAACTGCTTACACTTGTTAGACTGTTTATCAGTCATTACAGTGGTTGTAGAGGTAGCTATCTCTATGCTTGAACACCTATTTGTGTCTGTTCTTGTGCTTAATTCCTGTTTTTTAACACTTACAATCTCTGACTAGCTCCTAGATCTCTTTTATCTGTTATCTTTAACTTTTGATGAGATTTTAATTCTCTGTTAATTCACTGTTTAATTCTCTAATATTGCTCCTGACCTTGGATTTACCTTTTCACACATCTCCAGTCTCTGTTCTTACCTGAGTTCTTTCCCCTGTTTTCTCAATATTGTGTTGGAATTCTTATAGCTCCAGATGCTACTAAATATCGATGACATTTCCTGAGGGCTATAAGAGCTACTGAATCCTACTTTTTATTAATAGACACATCAAAAAAAGTCTATTTACACAATCTTAATTATTGGGATTTTATTTCCATGTTCAGGTGTCACTGAAGAGCAATAACCTCTAGAATCTCTTGTACTATTTTTGTGTGCGACTTTCACAATATAGCACTAAACTTCTTTGGATCATGACTCTCATAAAATGTCTTCCATATATTTCTGTTATATTTTAGTACTTTATTTTCTCTTCAACACTACCGAAAACACTTATACTTTCATTAAATCTTCACCTGTGAAAAGAAAAACGAGTAACAGGAATATCTCTTCTTTCTGGATACAGTGTAAACAATTTGAATTTAATTTTAGTCGATGACTATCAGTGGGATTCATTTTTAGTTGGGATTTCATTTCTGTATTGCAGGCAACAGAATTTCAGTACAGCTTACATGTGGCAGCGATGATAACTTACAAAAGTCCTGTTATACTCATTGGATATTTAAAGTTTGATTCATCCTGACAATACATATCCAGTGCCATATGAGATAGCCTAGTGTTTCCATGACATCCATGTATGATTGACAGAAGCTGCATAGGACCTGTGGGAGACTTGTGTCACACAGGATAAGAAGCTGAAAACCCAATGGGGCGTGTCTAGACATGACAGCTGACTGAAGTGAACTCTTACTTAAGATAAGAATCTTGACATTAGATTTCTAAATGTAGGCATATACACCCTGATCCTACCAAAATCTGAGTAGAGGTATATGTGTTCCTTCTCCTAATTCTCAGCTAATATTACCTTTCTCTGATAAAGCCTACATGACAGAAATACAGAATCTCAGCAACTCTGTAATATTTATTGATGCTGCTTCTTAGTGCTTCCATCATCTTGGACTAGATTAGAAGCCCTTTGATTAATATGAAGATTCACAGAACAGCTTTCAAATATCAAAACATAAGTATCTAGTGTCCTTTTGTATGCTTGGGAATAACTTACCTAGCCTGTGGTGATGACGACCCATGTCTTGGAAAATTCAGGCCATAACAAATAAAAGTGGGTGCCCATTTTAGATAACTGGACTGAACCTTAGAGAGACTCACATTCACTTAGCAAACCTAAAATTCAGAATGAGTGTTCAGAAGCTGTATTTGTATTTACAGGCAGCAGCTGCAAATACAATAGGGAACAATAAGTTAAACTGGCGTAGTGAGAAGGGAATTGAATAAAACCTCTCAAAATAGATGGAATAAGGAAATCTGATCTGATATCCCAAACCAAATCAGTGCACCAGTTAATTTAGTAGTGTTCAATACGTGAGACTTCAAAGGCAGCTGAAAATATTCCTCTCATCCATATAGTTGGATAATTGTGCTGCACTATATTGAAAAAAAGAAATGTCTTCCCTGGTGATACAATGATCTGTTTAGTTTTTGAGAGATATGAAAACAACTATTGCTTTTTAACTTGCTTCAGTATATTTTGGGTTCATGTCAGCTATAAAATCATTCATTGCTTTTTTTTTTGCAGATTCTCTACTTCATTGTATTAATTTCATAGCAGTTTTAAGTAGCTCTTATGAAATCCTTTACATTTCTATTTTCATCTCTGGTTTACAGGTAAAAAAAGCAAATGTAGATGTTTTCCAAACTCAAGTGACAAACAGTAGAATTCTAGAAAGAAAATTTGGGCATTTTGAACATTTGTCCAACATAAATTCTCACTATCACTATGATATGTCCCATAATGCTTCCAAATTTATCTACCAGAATTTCTATTTCTAAAAAGCAGAAAAATGGAAGGAATTTAGAGCTTCTAATATTTCAAATCTCAGTATTTAAGATTTTAAAACTCTCTCATTCTTCCTATGAAATGACAACATTACAATTTCATTTAAACTTACTGCTGCTTGATTTAGTGACAGTATTGTAAGCCATCATGGATGTTTTTTCCAAAATGATACAAAAGTGATGCAACACAAAAAAGTAATGTCTACTTCTGTACTGAAATAGATGATCAAGAATATGGAAATGCATCTGCTAATTTGTCTTAAATCCTCAACCAAAATATGTGTAAGTAAGATTTTAGTTTTTAATGACTGGTTTAACACTTAAATATATTCTGTCTGTACAGTATCCTTATACTGGCTTATAACTACTGTCTGATGGTACTGCCCCATTTTCTGTGTTAAAAAATTGACTGTAGTTTGACCTCTAGCAAACAATAAGAAAGCAAATTGCCTGTTTTCTCTACTGGAGAATTTTGGGGTCACTTGGAGAAACATGATCCAGACCCAGGTGTTATTGTCTATAATTATTCTGTGAAATATTACCTCAAATACCAAAATAGTCTTAGATTATTTTTCTTCTTCTATCTGTCATTTAGATTCAAAAATTGAAATTTCAAAAGGTTAGACTAATCTAATGCTGTTACCACTAGGATTAGAAGCTATTTTGATTGAGAGGAAGAGGACAGGGAGGAAGATTTATACATCTGTTCAGAAGAAACTGTAAAAAGAACTGCTACTCGCAGCTACTTCTTGATGTAGCTATTTTTGTACAAACAGAAAAATAAATAATTATGGACAAATGGCTTAACATATTTCGAAGGACTTGGCTACAAAAATTCTCAATTGAAGAAAGGAGATAGCACAAAAGATAGAATACATTAAATAGAAATTAAGAAGGAAATATCATAAAACTTTCAAATATAGATTAAAAGAAAGCTAAATACTAACTTGCAAGCATGGTATGAGTACCTATTCTTATTTCTAAATACTAAATAATTAACTTTAAAAAATTTGTCATGGACACATATTTTATTTTCCTTTAATTCCTTTCATTATGAAGGTTGGTATTTCATAATAAAATGTTATGCAACTCGGTCTGTGTTCATAGCAATGCATATACATCTTTCCTTATATTCTTAAACTTGCTCCATTCCTAACATTCTGGATATATTAGCTTTTACAATATCTAACAGGTTAACTTTTTCAGTATCTCAAAATTTTTTACAGTAACTAATGATGTGCCTGGCAATGTACTTAATATTAATTTGTTGAATTCAAAATCAACTATCCATGTGATCTTCAGGGTTTAGTCAGTTTTCAATTCAGTGGCTGACAGTAAGAAGGACTTCTGTCTATAAAAAAAAGAGCCGTTAGACAATTTAGTGTTTAGTAAATGGCAGGTGATTTCTATAGGCCTATCAGAAAATATTCCTGAAAGGTCCTCCATTAAATGTAGAGCTATTTAATTAAATCTTCTAGAGGCTTTATTGACAAGCATTTATAGACTTATTATTAAGCCTCATTAATAAGTTTTCCATTTCAACTTAGGAGAAGGAGAAGTGGCTTGTTGGAAAACAAATGAAGAATATGTATGACCAAATCTATTCTTTTTAAAGTTTGGACAGAAAGGAAAGGGGAAACAGAAGAAATCAAAGGAAATTAGAGCAATATTAATTCAGAAGACATTAAAGGAATTAAAAATTATTTGCATGATTCATGGACAACAGACCAAGGCTTTATTTTTGTATAGACTTACAGCTTCAGTGTTATTAGTGAAAGTCATTAGTATTTAATAGCATTGCACTACCAGCTACAAAATTACTTCAAAGGACTTAGATCAGCTTCTACAGTTCCAAAATTGGCATAACAAATGCAACTGTTAAATTAAAGCTAACATTTCAACAGCTGAGACAAAACCTTTAGGGCAGACTTAAGATCTTTTCTAAAATTGAAGGAACTTGTACAGCTATTCTTTGTGGTGCATGTATTCTGTGAATAAACAATATTTTCCAGATCAGTTTTACTACACTACAACTGTAAAGAAGAGCTAATAGACAATTTTGCCAAGTTTTTCAGTTAGAAAAATATGATACTTTTAATCATTTACAATAATAAAAAAATAGTTTCTCTGTTATAACTGTGTTTTAGGAACTGAAATAGAATCATAGAATCAATCGTAGAATCGTTCAACTTGGAAAAGACCCTTGGGATCATTGAGTCCAACCATCTACCCTACTCTACAAAAGTTCTCCTCTACACCATTTTCCCCAGTGCTGCATCTGAAAAACTCTTAAACACATTCAGGGATGATGACTCAACCACATTCCTGAGCAGCCTATTCCAGTGTCTGACCACGATTTCTGTGAAGAATTGTTTCCTAATGTCCAGTCTAAACCCACCCTGTTGCAGCTTAAAGCCATTAAGTAAAATATTAGTGCTCCAGAATATTTTGAAATTTAATTCAAAATTTTATGTTGTAATTAAATTTTGAAATTATATCTATAAGAATTAATGATTTCTTGGTAGTGATTATAGTGGAGTAGCTTCATACTTTGTTGGGTCATAGGAGCTGAAATAGTCTATACATGTATAATTTTGTGTTTAAGTGATCAAAGGCTGCTTCCAGTCAGATCATATTGAAACACTGTATTTTGTTTTCTAGGTCAAAATATGTTTGTACTTGTAATAAAACTATTTATTTTGACTTCAAATAAGAATTAAATCAAATGGCAGTTTGTTGAAGTTACCTGCAAATTTGGCATTCCTGTGTTTTGATCATTTATTCAACAATCAACTAAGATCATACACACATACGAAAACAACACTAATCCTTGTTGCACAGCTTTTCAGTTGATTAGATTAAAGGCATAGTATCCTTTTTCTAATATTTTAATGGCCAAAATGGTTTAGAATTCTGGTAGCAGAGAAATCTATAGAGAAAGGATGACATAGAGGATGTGCATTTAGAGAGCATTTATTTATGACTAAATCAATAAATAAAATTATCTAGGGACCATTCTCTGAATTTAAGGGAAACCAGCACATCATGAGCCTCTGTGTTCAACTAAGGTCTCTTATTTACCTGTCTGGTCCTACAGCTGGGCACAGGTATGGATTCTGACTGTCAAGAATAGTCCATGGGCTGTGTTAACTTCTGAACTGTCCTCAGTCGTTCATCTATAAAGTTATTTGACTTGATCAAAACTGTGACAGGGATTATGCTATGTTAGTACAGATAATCTGTTGTCTTGTTTGTCACAATTAATGTTCCCTGGCACAGTCTGATTTATAAATATAAATATAAGCATTTAGAATTTCTTGATAAAACGTTTATTGTCTGCTTTCCTTCAGCAGTCACTGTTTTTTCAAATTCTGAATTCCTAAATGTTTCTTCCACCATTATTCCATTCTTTATGGTAAAGACATCTTCAGAAATGCAAAGATGTAACTTGATTCCTAAGTCACTGCTGAGCTCCAGGAAGTACATTTCTACTTAACTGTTCAGACCTGCAGCTTGTAGTGTTACATTTCAATGTATGACTGGGCCCAAGGCAGAGGTAAATAGAGACGACAGGGAGGATGACAGCTAATTGCAATTTAAAACAACCTGGACATTGTAATGCTCAAATTCACTGCAGGCAGTAGTAATTCCTCAGTGGAGGAACTGGAAATTATACAATTCTCTCAAAATTAATCCCTGGAAAGGGGCTTTTGTAGGAACAGTGATGAACCACATACTGCAGGGATTGGTCATCCACGCATTATCAGGTCAAAACCATTGCCATCCCTCTGAGATTAGCACAAATATGGAGTGACGTTTCAAGATTATATTCAAAGCTCAACAGCTAGCCATTGTCTCTATAGTAAAATGAACTAAACCCCTATATTTTGGCTTGTTCACAATCTGAATCCAAAAGTTATTCTGGCTCACCTCTGATTTCTATATAATCGATTTGGATGTCATTACAAGCCAGAAGGTTCCTATAAAAACTGGTCAGTAGCTCTCCCTTTTCTAAGCTTAATGCATCTTTTCTAATGCTCGTTATGAAAACTGTGGGACCTCACATAACCCATTTGCACCATTGTTGATCTAGACTGGTGAATTAACTGAATGGTTCTGTGCACAACTGCAAGACTAAAAGAAATCAGTGGCTTAAAGGAAACATTGTACAGGTGTCTGCTTCTGAGGAGATATAGATATACACACACATATTTCACAGTCTAAGGTATTTTAACACATTGTGAATGGGCATCTGTTTTGTTTTCATTGTGGTTTTTTTTTTTTGATGTTTCCAAGATCAGCATAATTTTAATAGGTGGAGCTACTTTCATTGCTAATTGTTTACATGCTATCTTAAACAAAATGGATTGGAGTATTATGTGGGGCTGAGTATATGTAATATCAGGATTATTCACAGAACCTAATCAGTTCTCTAAATTTCATCTTCAAGAATTGTTTACACCAAGACAGAGTGGCCAAAAGAAATTATCAACTTACTTTTTTCTATCACTTTAAATTCATCCACAGTGAACAAGATGATGGGTAAGACAGAATCCGTTTCAGTTAACCAGACAGGCATATACAGTCGGTATTTCAACATTTGCCCGTTTAATGTCCAGATACTGAATTGTCCAAGAATGTGACTGCCTTAATTATCTGTTGTTTCCCTCTGGCAGTATTGTTAATATGTCATTAGGAGATGAGATATTCCAAAGTGATAAAAGAAACTGGTTTGCATGGCATTTACAATCATGTACTCTAAACTTTTAATTAGTTGCAACTGTATGCTCCTGCCTTTCATTTGCTTTAAGCTATGTACTCTGCCCTTAATACTTTTTAATAAATTGAATAATATACCCATTTTTGTTTTAATCAATGAGGTAAAGACATAGTCCTTATAATAAATGAATACAATTATAAATAAGAGGGAGAGAAACTTTCTTGTGGGATAAAGCTGGACTCTTTTAGGTTCTTTTGGTGGAATATCTACAACTGGTCATAACAGTGACAAGAAGGTGGAAAAATGTTAAGTGTACATTGACAGAGTCAGTAGCACATTGGTACAATCTACTTATCTTGAGAAATAAAATACTGAGGATGATTGTGGAAGAATAACAAGTTTTTGTGTGATTCACCTGTCTGTTTTTTGTCGCTGAATGAAGGACCCTTTTGCTGCCTGAAGAGCATTGGCTTTCAATTATCTCAGCACTACTAGTACAAGGTCTGTTACCAGTATGAACATGGGATAACTTGCAGCATCACAGTCTGTTTTCAGGAAGCCCTACCACACTGAGGCATTGATGGCAAAGGGCAGAGGCTTCCCAGGTGTGCATAAGTAGTGGGTAGATAGCTGCTTCTACATGGACTTAGGGCCGAGAATGCAGAAAGAGAAAATAACTGTAACAATTGTGAACAAGGCTTAGGTTTTTTCCAGAGTGCCAGTGACTCTCTTTAGTTATGAATTTCTTAAGTCTAAAGCTGAAGAGTCATGTTTCTTCTCCTCCTGGGCTCATGAATCTTGCATTCTTGACTACCCAGTGACAGAGCTTCAACATGAGGTGAAAAGGGTATCCCCATTTTCTTTTCTCCTTATTTCCTTCGCTCCTCCCTTATGCTTCTGTGGTGATCATGGCACACTCCTGGGAAAAACATGATTTTATTTTGAAATCCTTCAGATTAAGGATACTGAATTCAAGTCCCCCAAGTGATTTCTTTAACCAAGAGTCTGTCATACAAAATATGAGCAATGCCTCCCCTCATCACCTTTCTCTGACAGTGGTGTTTTAAAGGCAAAGCAGTTGAAACAGTGTTTTATAAGTGGCTCAGTGAGTGTCAAGCACACTCAAAGTACAAGCTTCAGACATTCAGTCCAACCACACTGGTTTTCTTAGTTAAGTTAAAAATTCCCTCAGGAGTTCATTGAGGATTGTGGATCCCCAAGAGGAGACAAGAACAGTTGTAGGCACATGCAAAAATGGAATTTTAGGAAATTAAGAATGTTTTAGGTCAAACATAGTTACGCCAGGAAGTTTAGCTGTTTTCTGAGCAAGAGTATTTTAAATGTAGTTTAATTCGTGGGTGTGTAAACTCTACTTATATTTTTTAAAGGAATCTACGCTCTTTTCATTGCATATGTTTTATCCTAGCTTACACTGTAGTACCAGAATTATTTCCACCATCTAACACTTTTAATCTTTTTTTTTTTTTTCTGAAATATTGTATTTCTTTTTCACTTTACTCTTGTTATCAATTTTATCCCCTTTTCTGAATCACAGTAGGTATCAACTTGGTGAAAATAATCTACAAGACTTTGATGCTACTTTTCCAAACTCCATAGCTGAATTTTTACTGGTTATACCTGAAGACATTAATATCTGGGCAAATGTTATCATTAGTAGAATATGTTTTCATAAGTGGAAAAATTAAAGAATTAGACTATAGATGTCTTGGCTTGTTAATTAGGCCAAACTCATCACTTTTCTTATTTGTCAAAAAATGAAATAACAAAAATGCTATCTTCTATTCTATGTCTATAACATTTGAGATCCTAATTCTAAAAGCTATTTGGGAACAATTTTATTAATGATAAAATGTATGAGACAGTATGTTCAGTTTCTCTCCCCAATTATGTGTGTAATTGGGGAAAACTTGACTCAAGAAGATGTATTAAGTTGAGCTACTAAGATCAGAGAGTGGTTAAGCCTGATGTCAGCACCTAGTGGTCTGAAAGTCGAGTAGGAAAAAGCCCATATAACTTAAGCCCATCAAAAAAGCAGAAGACTAAGTAATTCAGATTCCTTCTCACTGTAATAAAGAATTACCTTTTCATGTTGGGATGAATTGCTGACTGCAAGTGTCTTTTTTGTTTTCAGTTTGATATTTTTTTTCCTGTTGGCTACCAAGGCACTTAAGACATCAGTGTTAGACTGAATGTCTAACTTCAGATAAGTCAATTTAGGTGAGACAAATCTCAGGTTGGTTGACTGAGTGGGTAAGAAAAGCTTAACAGTATGTGGCTAGAGGTCATTTACAAGATGTCCTGTTACAATTTTGTGGTTGTGAGTCACAAAATATTATTATATTGATTGATCTAGCTGACACAGCTGTTGTGAAAAGGAGTTACTCTGTGTATAGAGAGAAATAAATCTAAAAGACACAATTCAGCCTCCTCTAGTCCAATACACTTCTGATTGACTATAGTGGGAGATACAACAGCATGAAAACCCAGAACTAAACTGCATGTAACATTTTTCTTCATTTACATTATAAATAAATAAATAAATCCTTCAAAATATTTAGTACAGAAAATTTGTTCTCCTCCTATCTGGACAGTAGCAAAACCAAACAAAACATTGACAGAAATAAACCTCCAACTTCCTCCACATTTTTTTCTCCAAACAAGAGTCTTGTTCATAACATATAAATGAAAAGATTTCAAGTAATTGAAAGAAAATTACTTCTTTTCCTGTGTTTATGTCTGCTTCATTTGTTGAATGCTGGATTTCACAAGGTTTGAAGATTACAAAATATACTTACTAACTCATTGAAATGGAAAAAAACTCTAACTGTGAACTCAAGCCAATCACGAACTCAAGCCAATCACAAACTTAAGCTGTTTTAGTGATTCCAGGTTCTAGCTCAGTAGGGAAAAACACTCTACATATATGAAATTATCTGATCTATTTTGTTACAAACTAGCAATGGGATTTATCCCAGCTAACTCAGGTTATCTAAAAATTAAGGTTGATTCAGATATTCAGACACTAAAATTTTTGGTATCTACATGTAAATTACGTGTAGAAACTCCTACTGGAGTTGATGAATATCTGCATCTCAGTACAGCTGCTAAACAGAGATATGGTCTTGTTTATCTTCCCTGGCTCTTGATCTAGAAGCTTGTACGCCAACAATCACATCAGCCCCATGGGTATATCTTTGATACCTTAGGCCATTTCAAATGACACTAAACAGGCACGATCAGGCGATAGAATTGAGTCTCTAGTCAATGGAGTCAGAAGTGGTTTTGAACCTCTTAGAGTGTCATCTTTCTATAATCCAACGGCTAGTTTTAATATAGCACTAAGGCATAATCTTGGGTCATATATCTGATAAAATTGCCAAACAGTGTAAAAGAGTTGTGAAAAAACTATGTAGGTTAGAACCATGAAAAATAAAAAAGGTGAAACTGGAGACAAGGCAGGAGAGAGATTCAAGGATTTTGCAGGAATAACAGATGAGAAAAAACTTAGAAAACCCCCCCAAACCTGGTAGCTTTTTAGTCCTAGTAATCTATTGTATAATATTAAGCAATAAATGTTTTATACTTTTAAGTTTTATAATAATTATATGTGTGATCATGTGTAGAACTCCTACAGTCATTTGTTATTCATGTTCAGTTTCTCCTACTGCCTAGACTTTTTATTTTCTGCTCCAAATGCTTAAGTGCCCCAATAAAAGGGCAATATGTTTTTCTATCTACAGAAAATAATAAAAAACCCAGAAAGATACAATTGTAAAACATAGACTGATATCCTGTAGTATTTATTATGAAATCCATTGCAACAAATTTCTGATGTAAAACTGAAGCAAGCCTGGGTTCTGAAGTCTTTCAAAATTGTCTTGCACTGATGTCTTGCACTGATCTTCTTTCCAAAGAGTAGATAAAAGTTTTCTCAAGCTATATTTGGGGGAACAAAGAGACAGTGGAGTGAGAGTAAAATAAAATATATGAAACCATTTTCAGATGAAGAGGAAAGATGAGGTTACTTGGGCGTGAACTCTCTCCTCCACTCATACCATGAAACTAAAGCTTCTGTACTTCATTTTACCAGATTTCAACATAGTCAGAAAAGGAATTAAAAGAAACCTTTTTAAGTGGAGATATGGAGAGAAATCGCCATCAGGAATTCAACCCAAAGAGTGTGTCAAATTATCTAAAAAATATTCTACCCTCTTTCAAGGCCTATCCTAAATAATTTGAGAACAGAGATGACATTTAAAAGCAGAAGGG
This sequence comes from Scolopax mira, assembly GCA_004320125.1. Lineage (NCBI taxonomy): Eukaryota > Metazoa > Chordata > Aves > Charadriiformes > Scolopacidae > Scolopax > Scolopax mira. The sequence continues at coordinate 12,624 of BJBW01010695.1, forward strand.
AAGGTGGGCAGGAAGATCGGAGCAGAAAAGATGAATTTCTTGTGCTGCAATATAACACCATCATTTTTCTTAATTATTCTTGACATTTCACCTATTATTCTGTGAGCTCCCTCAGAGCATAGAGGGGGGAAAAAATGCCAGTTGCTTTTCAGAATAAAATGTGAAGAGGTACTTGCTGTCGGCTTTTATGGCTGGAGTCTGCCCTTTGATACACAGAATTATAGCACCACCTATCTGGTAAAATTAGCTATAATGTTTGTAGATGTGCAACACAGGGCAGATTATGCAAAATGGTGTGTGTAGTGTGTATTTGTGTTGAAGAAAGACAGTATAGTATAATTAATTTTATGTTAAAAGAGGTGAAGAAAAGTAATAATTAAGTGCTGAATTAACCCTCTAAGAATTTTTACTGAAATTTGTAGGCCAAAATAAATAATATGCATCTGTATAGGACATATAAATTCAATATATTCTCTAAAACCCATAACCATTATAGGGTATTATCTATCTATCACAATGAATGAAACATTAATTTCCTCAGCTCCTCTGGGGTGTTGCTGTAAAACAAGGATTAAGAATTGCTCATCAGAACTAATGTGAAAAGGATGTAGAGGTTATGCTAAGAAACCTACAGTTTTCACAGAAATATAGAAAACAAAGCAGAAAACTCAATCTAAGTGGTATAAAATTTTATCTTATAAGGACACCTTAATTTCACTAAGGTTTTTATTTTTTTAATTTCTATACTTCAGTGAATCATGAAGCATAGGTAAAAAATAAATTGCTAGCCCACAAAATTACACCAATCAAGACAATCACTATTCTTAAAAAAATAAAAAATCCTACTTAATAAGGATTATACAATTAAAAGTATATGCTTGGGAATTAATAAGCAGAAGTCACAGCAAATGATTTCACAAGGCAAAGCACTTATCTGCTAAAAGTCCATCATCCATGTCAGAATGTAGTTATCTGACTATTAATTTATCTATTTATTTATTTAAGGAAATATTGACCTCTTCATGGAAATACAGGCTCAAAATTAAAATCTATTTTATTCACACAAAACTTCTTGAAAGTTTGATACATTTTGTGGGTAAGCAGCTCTTCTTTAAATTTTTCCCATCTCTAAGGAGATTCATGGATGTGAGATAATAAACTACATTAATTGAAATCTGTAGAATCTCAGTCCCCTCTTCTCTAGTAAAATTCATACTGGGAAAGAAAATATTCCATGTCAACCCACTCTGAATGGTGGATTCTCAAGCCTTTTTTAATTCCCATTCTCATAAATTCTGCCCTCCACTCCAATGGTAGAAATTGTCCTGATCTTCAGCAGTACTAACAGCACTAAAAGCAAAGAAAATCACAGTTGTCACTGTCTGCTGAATGTTAATATAGCTAAGAAGGCATACTTGCAAAGCACTAAGCAAAAGACTTGCAGTCCATAACCCTCCCACAGTTGTGAAGGGAAACAGGGAATGATAGATGTGAGCTCACAAAAGGAAAAACGAAGCCCCCAGTGAGCAGTCAGGACTATAACCTTACATGCTATTGCATGTCTTCATCTTCTTTTCCAGAAAAGTGTTGTTACTTTTTGACACATTTACACAACCTTTGCACTTTAAATAGGGATTATATTTAGGGGATATACAGTGTTAACAGTGTGTATAATCAAGGGTACGGGTAAGGAGACTCTTGTATAAAGGATGGTTGATGCCACAGCATCAACCATCACCATGCTGCACCTACCTTGTGGTGTCAAAGCACCTAGAATGCTCTGAATGTGAATTGCTTGATTTAAGCATACAACTGAGGATAAAATGTGAGAGCTACCCAGCATATCTTTACTAAATGCCTCCTAAGCAATAACCTATAAAATTGCAGATATGCAGCCACGGAGTTTTGGGTCATCTACCTTGGTGTAGTTTCTAGGGAAAAGGTTTTCAGTTTTTCCTGTTGCTGTTCTTTGGAAACTAGTATAAAATCACTCAGAGTTAAAAAATTAAATGTTGATTTACAGATGGAAATTTTATTGTTAAAGGTTTTATTAGTTATTGTTATTACCATCATCATCTTTACTGTTACTACAGCAATTCTAACTTCAGAAAACTGTAAATAAAGACTGTAAATATGTCTCAGAAGAATTACAGAATAAATATTATTTATTGACTGGTTTGTGGACCAAATAAACACTTGGACTTAGATGAAATTATGGTGACAAGTTATTGGCGGATATTTTTACATTTAACTTGTTAAGAACAAAAGAACAAAAGATTACCAGTATTTGATCGGGCCTAAGATTTCTTTACTCTGTTTTCTGCAAATAAGGTGTGGGTAAGAGTTTCTGGCAGATCAGGCATGAATTGCTCTTAGATTCTGACAATTTGTAGCCCAAGGGTTTCCTGAACTGGAAGCTATTTCTTCGTAATTGGTACAGTTGTCTTCTGAAGGGATGTTAATTTTTAACACAGGACCTTGCAGAAAGGATACCTAGCATATATTGTTTGATTGTTGCCTTTTTTAAGTTATCTTGTAGTGAAAATGATCTTGAAGCTAACTGAAGTGAATAAAACACTTGAGTTATATATTTTAGCTTCTTTAGATGAAATGGATAGCCCTCTAGATTTACTAGTTCCTCACCCTTGATTTAATGGTTAACTTAAAATTTTGTCTTAAGATTCTATAATTTGTGTAAATTAGACACTAATAATAATAATAATAACAGAAACAACAACAATAATAATACTCTGAATCATAACAGTTAATCCAAAGATATTCTGAAAGAATGACTAAACTTCAAATTTTGGTGTTTAAAATTTGTAATCTTTGAGTTTTAACAATTTAGAGGAGACATTAATGGGAGGCCAAGTATTCCATGTCGTCTTATTACATTTTACATCTCTAATCTAAAACATCTAAACCTTGCTGTTTCTTCTTCTGAAGCAGATGGTCCCAGGGTTTGACCTCCTATTTTGATTCTTATGAACTAGATGTCCTCTGGTCACAACTCTTTTTCTCACACATTGTGAAAATCTGGACTTGTTTAATATTTTTGTGCCTTGGTGCTTGGCATTATATATTAAAAAAAAATTGATACTTCATAACTTCATTAAGTCTGAAACTTGATCAATACATACAAAGTCCTTCTATTTTATAATACCAGAATGTATTGCCTGAATTGCTCAAAACACAGCAATTAAAAAATTAAATTAGTGTGCGGCAATATATATTTTTTATGTCTAAGACTTATTAATAATAATAAAACAAATGTATTCATGACTAAATCACTAGTAATTGTTCTGTTGCTATAAAATAATCAGTTCCCTGAGATCTTTTTTAGGGGATTTGTTTTTAATGAGCTGCATGCATTCTCAACATTTGCAAAGTGGTAAAAAAAGAAGATTCCAGCCATTTCAGTGTGCTCTTATGGGTTGCTATTCTGAGAGAGTTGTAGGTGTGTATATGCAGAATTATCACTGCTCTGAGAGATACTAGCCTAATGTCTACTGCAGTTGAAAAATGTCAGCTGGTCAAATCTGCAACAGTGTCAGACGGGATTTTCTCTCTCTCTCTTCTTTGAGCTGCTAATTCATCTTGAATAGAAAGGCAAAGAATCCAAAATATATTTCTTTGTCATTTTCAAGCAGACTGTATTTCTTTCTCCAATGGAATGGCATCACTTCATGCTGTTAATCAATATCTTTTAAATATCTTAGATTCTTAGCAAGTTAAAAACACAGGACTTCATTCTTACTTTAGATCCATGAGTGCACATTGCAACTTGTCTTGTAAAAGTCACCCATTGTGGTTTTACATACATGTCCAGGGTCACACAACAGAGATTGGATTCAAAGCCTAAATTGGTAATTTACCAGAGTAAACAGTAATACCTGTAACACCTGAGAAAGAAGGAACTTTATACTGCTGAAGACATATGTATATACTGTCTAATGAGAAAAGGTAATTACAACAGCTTGTCCTTGATGTCCTTCAACAGAAAATAATCTGACATAAATATTTAACAAAAGCATGACACAGAAAATTCACACTCTGCATTTAATATGTTTTTATTAATAAAATTATATTAATATTTTATAAATTTCTAAGTTATTGGATGTCTACATTTTTTCATAGCAAAGCCTTATGACTTGAGGGGGTTTTGCCCCAGGCAAAGCACTGTTGTTTGATTTATCTTCTGCACTTGTCTTTCTTTAACTAAATTAACTTTTTTTCAGAGAAGTGCAAAGCTGTGTTTGACCCCACAGAGAAAAAGTTTTCCTTTTTAAGAAGCGTGTACAAAGTACTTAATAAGTTATGTCACTCAATTTTACTGTATATTATTTTTTCAGTGAGTACAGTTAACTTTCTGAATCCCCAGATGCCAACATTTTAATAAAAACAAGACATTTTCAAAAAAATGTCACTAGCAAAGTGATCAAAGTGCTATGGGAGCAGTTTGGCAACAGTTTGAGCTTTGAATTTCCTATTCACTTTCCAAAACATTCACTTAAAAAGCATTTATTGAAGCTGAACTGCCTTTATCAGGCTGATCAGAGCTCCATAAAAAGCATGCATGATTCAACTGCTTTTCCAAGCTTTAAAAAAATATAACTTTGATATATGCCTCACAAGTACAGCACAATAGTTTTCATGCTCACGTTTGTTAAGATTTAGTGCAGCCATTAAAGAACAGAAGGGCTCTTTGGTGGCAATTCTCAGACATACCAAATATCCCAAAGCACAACCTTCTACAAATCAGAGATTAAGGTACTGACAAAAATTTCCACTTGATTGCAGTTTTCCCCCTTAAACTTGTATCAGGAGTGACTATCATTTCGATCAAATCTCTGAGGGAGGTGATTTTTTATTTTTTTTCTCTCTGAGAAAAATATCAACTGAGAGATAAAAAGGGACATTTTATGTGCCTTGTCCAGAAGTCAGTTGATTTATTTAAAAAACTTTGTGTGTGCCTGACCTATACATGAAGTTTGTGACATGTCTCTTGTCAAGTATTGATCACTTAAGACTTTATTGTTTGCTTACTGCAATGTAGCTAATAATCTCTTTTTATTTAGTTTTGTGGCTTTGAATTCTTATGACCCAGCTGATTTCTCTGGGACATTCTTGCTTCAGCTGTGTAAATGGACTATGAAAATTAAGCCTACTAAAATACCTTTCCTGGGCAAACAGCCTATGTTTTCCAACAGTTCACACTGTAAGTGGTTTGCATGCAGATAGATACATTTGGAATCAGCAGAGGCCATCAATCTTTATGGCTTTCTGATACACACCATTTCACCTCTACATCTTGTAAGGGATGGCTGAGCAGTTGTGCTATAGTCTCCTTGAATGACGTAAAACTTTTTTGTTCAGCTCACCTCAGCATTTTGTAATCACTGCTGGATATACACGAAAGATGGGACTTTCATCAAGTCTCTGCTCAGTGTCTTTCAGTTGGCATTCCAATCTGCCAGACTTTTTTTTCTCTAAGCACATTATACTGTCATACTTTTCATTGCTTCTCACTTCAGGATGAAGAGACTGATTATGTCTTATTTTTATAATGTACTCAGACTATTTTTGTACAAACTTAGAATGTTAACAGAGACATTATTCCTAAATTCACTGGTAAATCTTGTATGGAACTCTGAAAAAACAGTAAAATGAGAAAAAAGCTCAAATTTTAGGATCTTTGTAATATATCTCACCAGAGAAATAGGATGATCTTCAATACAGGATTTAGGTCGTGCCTTGTTCACAACTGGATGTTGTGATGTAATGAACTGAAAAATGATATTTCAAGTTTCTATTCATCATTAATTACGCACAGATGTCTGCAGCAGATCTTTACACCATATCTTAGGATCTACTGGTGTCTTTAAATATTTGTTTGAACCACTGGGGGGGAAAATGTAACAGACTGTGATTTGAGATTCATTAATCTTTATCACAACACCCATCAGAAATGTAATCTCATTTGCCACATTAAAGAAAAAAAGGATTCTGTAATCTACGATGAGAACAGAATTAATATTACATGCTCAATATAAAATCTGTGATTCTAAAAATTCCAACTCAACTTCCCTCTTACTCTCTGCCTGTCTATATTACAAACACTACCTGTCTCTTTACTTTAAATTTCTTAAACCTTTGTAGTTCTTTCTCTGTGCATACCTAGAACTGTGCCAGTCTTATTAGAGCTAATCAGAGATTACTTTGTGCCTAAGGTCGATCAAAACACAAAGTGAGAAATTCCTCTTCCAAAATATCACTATGCTCGATAAACACATAATTTTTCATATTGACATAGTGAAAAAAGTCGACTGCTAACAAATATTGTTCAGATGTTATTTTCATTAAACTAAGATGGAAGAAATAATGTTCTCTTTTTCTCTAAGAATGAGGCAGTTAAAGTGTTGCTCAGATGGCAGAAGAGCAAAATTCATTTCCTTCCCTCACCTAAAATTATTCAAAACCACATCCCATATGGGAATAGGCTAACCATCTGGCTATATCCATTTTATCTGAGTAGGGAGTGGTTTGGAAATCCTACTGGGAAAGGAAAAGTCTTGAACTGTGATTCCTGTTCTAAACAGTTATTCTGAAGTTTACTTATATAGTCATTAGCATTATTTAGCATTTCTGAAACAGGTACCATGTTTCATATTTTCCCTGTTTCTGATGACATCCTAGTCACTTCAACACAAAATTAAACTCTTGCTCTACTTCAGTGAATCATGCATTCCTTTTTGCAAAGTTGTACAACTTCATCAGAAGACTAGGAAGATGCTAACAACACAGTGAGACCTGTGATGATAATGAAGAAACTCTTCTGAAGGAAAGGAATTGAATCTAATTCTGTCCACATATGACAATATTTGAACAATTTGGCAATTTGGTGAAAAGTAGGTTGCTCCCTCCCCCAGTTTGGACATGATTTAAAAGAAAACACAAATGGAAAGCAATTGATTGAGTTCCACTCCATTAGCAAATGTTTTGGAAGCTCTCCAAGAAGAAATGTCTGAAGAAATATTTGAAGTGAAAAACTACGCAGGAGAGCATGTTAACAATTAGATATCATAGATAATCAGGCACAAAGCATACAACTCCTGTTGTGACCCTGATAAATATACTATCACAGTTCTGACAACTCCAAATTCTACTGAAGTGCAAGAGTTATTTGCAAAGTCTTCTAGTAGTTGCTACTTCCATAATGTCTTTCTCTTAAGCATTTTTGTGATATCTGTTTTAAGACCTGTAGAACTCATATTTCAGCTGTTTGACATTGGGAACACTTACAAGCTTTTCTCTTCTGCGTGGCTATTCTTTCCATAAAACTTGAGGTGAATGATTTTTTGTAAAAGACAGTTGAAATTAATTGTCTTCAGAAGCATTTGAGGATAACAGACATAACACACATGCACATAAACATTAATGCAATCCTAGATTGACTAGGAAATAAGGTTAAAACTAAATAAAAAATATACCAAAATTAGGGTGCTTTTTGAGGAGTAACTCCATCTTCTGTTTAGATCCTTAAATCAAACTTCACATTGACTGACTCTGTCTGACACCTGACTATTGCTTTCTTGATGTCTGATGCTTAACTTGTAGCTTCTGCTGTCTTCTACTGGAGTTGAAGTTTGATCTCCTGTCACCTGAAAATCCTGACTCCAAGAATGTTGATAAAGAGCATTCTTTTTAGAGGCAGGAAAGAGTGAGAGTGAAGGGGCTTAGAATTCTAGCAAATGAGAGAGTTAACTGTTTCCCCAGCAAAGGAATGTAAATTTCTCTTCATTTAAAATAAATTCTAAAGTATTATTTATACAGTATTTCAACATCACACAGTTAAAGCCCAAGGCACCCACACTTCATTTCTAACACAAAAAACCAAACCAAACCAAAACACAAACCCAAATAATATAAAAAAAAATTAAACTTGGGAGGGACTGTAAATGAAAATCAGAACTTTAGGCTTTATTCCCATGATCAACACCATTAGTGATAGTAATGTTGGAACAGAGAAAAATCTTAATTATATGAGATAGATTCTAGGTATGTTTTGCAGTGAATTGACATAATAAAAAACAATTCACAATGACAAATAATACACAGAGGAAAGAAATCCCTCATTTACCTGCTGATTTTCCCTGGTGAAGCTTATTTTTTAACTCTAAAATGACAACAACAGAGAGTTATGCTATTAACCTTGCCAAGGTGTTCCTCTGCCTTGGTGATATGGAGTGTTATGATATATAAACCTAAATCCAGTCAAGACTGAGAAATTATTCTTCATTTGGCTCTGTTCCCTGAGGCAGCTGTTAGAATTGGCAATCTCAAACACGCCTGACACATGATTTCTGAAAATGTGTAGCAATCTTCAATTTTATGCAGATGTCCAGATGCTAGACTGCTGATTGAGACATGGATGATGAAGGTTGAGTTCTATGATCCTTCCTGAAAGTAGGAAGTTCAAATCCTGGTTTTCTACTTCTATTCAAAAGTCATCAACCTCAAGGATATTTGCTTCTGCTGTAAAAGGTCACTGTCTGCCTCTGTAACTGAAATCATATTTCAATTCAGAAGATTCATTTGGTGAGAAAAACATATACAAAAAAATGTAGTTCATTAATATGGTAGTTTAACAGCTTGGGGCTATTACTAGGAATGTGTCTTTTGTATAATACAATAGTATTTAAAGTGGGTGATAGAGATAAGATCACCTACAGATGCTTTACCCATAATAATGTGGTCTCTTTCTGCTTTAATGGTTTGTTTATGAACAATAGCACATCTTCATCAAGTAGTCTGATAATATAGTGCAATTTGGAATACAGTTTTGTGTCCCTCATAGCAAAATGTATTTGACTTTATAAATAAATCGCTAAACATGTTATTTAACTTTTGGCGTTTTTATGGTATGCCTGTGAAAGGCAACACCTACTTTCCTTCAAAAAAGGAGTGGAAAAAGACACAAAGACATGTTAGATGTTAAAAGCATGAAGCATGTTTCAAGATACACCTCACACTTAATATTTTCAGTTGGCCACAGCCACAGTAGAGTGGTTGTGTCTTGGATGGATCATATCCTGAGATTTTTCTTTATGTTTATATTAGTAAATTAAACAGTTTCAGGAAATGTTCATATGTTCATATCTGGAACTTCAGTGTCCTTTTTAAATTTTATTTTATTTTTTATTTTCATAGTGGCCCTGGGGCCTGGGCAATTTGAATCAATTAGCACTCTCCCAAATAATTCCTGGGCATGGTTCAGGAGTTATCACATGCTATGGAAATTCTTAATTATAATTTGGGTCTGGTTTCCTCTTTTGGATGATGAAAGAATTTAATAGTATGAACACACATGCAAGGACTCATTTGGTGCTTGTCAGTCTCAATGTCAGCCATTGGTTCTGGACATATTTAATTTACTAGTATAGATGTAGCTTAAAGCTACTGAAATACTGTGTCACTGCCTTTCCTGTCAGGTCCTAAGTAAATCTTTGCCTGTGATCTTCTTTGGATCTGATCTTAAGAAACTTGCCCAAATTTATCCAAGATGTCCATTTGTAGATAAAGGAAGTGAACACAGATTAGACTGAGATGAAGTCCTACTTTTTAATTAAGAAATCACCTGTCCTTCTGTTTTTTAGAAAAAGGTGTGCAAGAAAAGAAAGACTTTGCTTAGTGGACAGGAAGTAGAACATTATTTCATACTACAGACTTTTATACTTCATACTTTTTATACTATACTATACTTCCTTTATACTAGGAAGGAAGGATTCAGAAGTTGAAGAACAGGTAAAAGTTTTGAGCAGATTTAAGGAAAAAAAAAGTAGTAATCACACACAGAGTAATGTTATGGAGAATTTGAATGTGATAAGATAATTAAAAGCTTAGAGGACAGCAGGTTAATGTTGGATTTCCAGAATAGGGTGATGGATTTAACTTTGATACTTTTACAAAAGTGGACAAAGGATAGTGGAGAGGCTGAATGGGGGATGCTAAAGCTGTCAAGGCAACAGATAACAAATATATAGACCAGAGGATTTGCTTGAAGAACAGGAGAGGTATTTTACGCTGAAGAAACAGTGACAAGACTTTGACAGAGCTAGATGAATGTTGGAAGTCTTGAATTGGCGCTCAAATAACTGAGAACTAATATCAGTGTGCTTTCCTTGAGACAAAAGTCTTCTATGCACGGTGGTAGTGTCAGTCAGTTCTGCGAGTTCCTCTGTGTGTGTATATGGGTATGTCAATCACCTGGTCAACAAATGCAAATTTATAATGCTGAAAGGCAAGTATTGGACTTTAAATCTATTTTTCATATGCTTGTACACAAAAAACATGTATATGTAGACATTCTATAAAGCACTTGCATCACAGTAACAATTTTTCTTGACATTCAATTTTTTCAGTATAGAAAAGAAGGAAGTCTAAACAAAACTTTGGCAACCCAGTCTATGAAAATAGATTACTCAGTTTAGTTACTAATCCATTTTGTGCCAATTTTATTATTTCATTTCACAGTGTTGTATTTATTGCAAAACTTGAACTCTAATATATGCTGCTGCTGCTTCTTTTTCTTTTTTTAATTCTCTTTTTTCTTTTTTTTTTTGTTAGATGCAGATTTTTTTCTCTCATGGAATTAAAGGAAAAAGAACCAAGCCTGGAAAAATTAGCAGGGAATTCTATGTTGTTGAAATACATGAATTCAAGTTGTGTGGTGTGGTCAATGTGTTGGAGGGAAAGGATGTGATCCAGAGGAACCTGAACAGGTGGTCTTGTGCAAACCTCATGAAGTTCAACCAGACTGAGTGCAAGCTCCTGCACTTGGGTAATGGCTGGGGAGTTGGAACAAGATGATATTTAAGGTCCCTTCCAACCCAAACCATTCTATGATTCTATGAATTCTAGGTTTCTCTTTAGAATGCTGGTCTTCACTACCATGTATCTTTGTCTCAGCCACTTCTTATTAGTGGAAGATTTCACTGAATTTCACTGAATTTTTTAGAGTTGGAAGGGACCGTAGAGATCATCTAGTCCAACTCCCCCACCAAAGGAGGACTGCCCATAGCTAGAGCATGTCACTCAGGAAATTTTCTCATTATTTCTGTGATTCTGTTCTGCAGGTTTACCAAGGGGCTTCACTCATGACTCAGGGTCCCATTCTGCCACTAGCTAAACAAATACTCAACAGCCCATTTCCACTTTAAAAACGTGTGAGCAGAGCATAAAGACTCAAATAAAAAGATGCCCCAAAACAGAAGGAATGGGCCAAGAAAATATACCACAATTCTGGTTAAAGCTTAAATCTGTAGGCAGGGCTTCTCTCTGCATAACTTCGATACTGTTTCATCCAGGCCTCACTGTAAGGTTTGGTAAAAGCTATAAAGTATGAAAATGGTTCTTCACAGTGAATCCCATATATAGCCAGAGTACATAGAATCAGTCATGAAATACTTGTTTGAGAATTAGGGCATGAATGGAAGGTAGCCATTTTAATTTGAGGAGGGAAGTAACATTTCAATACTTTCACAGAGCCAATAAATGGGGGGAAGAAATACACAGAGATGTGGAGGAGAAAGGCAGTCTATTAGAAAGCTGCAAGGAAAACAGTGACCTGGTGTAGCTTTTGTACAGCAGTATGGTTATCACAGAAATCCCATGCTTTCTGGTGCATAGCCAGCTCTTACTTTTCTTCATTCACAAACATAATTTGTTTGTCTTAACAAAGAATATTTGATTTGATAGAGAAAAGGAAAACACAAGAAAGTACATAAGCAGGATAACATACAGCTCCTAACAGCTAAAAATTTCATGTTCCTCTTTTATAATAAAGTAATTGCTAAGTCATCTGTTTTTTCCTCTGTTTCTGCTGTGAATGTACCTCACAGTCAGGATTGCCCAGTCTAAAGCCCTACTTGTCCTTATAGTGATGTCACCTACTTTACTTTTAGTGAAAATCCCACACTGCTCCCTGTTAAGCTATCTGTTCACAATTTTTCTCCACTCCTTGTTCTGTCAGCAGCTTTATTAGCCATTTCCAGTGTTTATAAATCCTTATCAAGAATTCAGGCAGCACTGAAAACCAAGTGTCTTGTAACATACAAGTGATTCTTAAAAACACACTTTTTCTCAATTTGCAGATAGGTCTTAAAGCTGGTATCTTTTAGAAAACATTTTTCTTCGAAGCCTCCTGTCTTTTTTTTTTTTTATTTAATAAAAGCCATAACTTTTGTATCCTGCTACAGAAAGCTATTGCCTTAGGTAAGCTGCCCACTCTGTTTGCATACATTTAATTGGCGATCATTCCTGAACACTGTTATGATCAGAAATGTCTCTTTATGGTTGTAGCTGGAACAGTTTCCAAACATAAAGGAATATTATATGCAAACAAATAAGCTGCAGGCTGCCCATTGGAGCATTTCATTTGTCTTTCTCCTTTCCACTAGATGTCAATAGAGTGCTCTTCTTTTTGCACTCCTCTACCACTTGAAAATTTGGGAAAAAAAAGAATAGCAATGGTTTGGTTTTTGCTTTATCCCTTAGCCACAAGGCTTGCATCTCCATACATCCCTGAAAGGGTATGCCAAAGAGAATAAGGAATAAGAGGTCTGTTGCTAAGGTAGAGAATGAATTGTGTTTACCAAATCAAGATTAGGCTCAGTGGGTGCTGAATTGAAATAACATCTCTTTTAAATAGGGCCCTGAGAAATCAATTGTAACCAGCAGCTAATGACCAGTTTGTGAACAGCTTGAGGGAAAGCCAAGGGCAGTTAAAACTCCAGCAAATTAGTTGCTAACTGTGCTAATGAATGATATTGCAGGGATTATTACTATTATAAACTATAATCAATTAGGTTTACTATTGTGTCTAGGAAAAAGTTTGCAAGTAACAATATTTTATGAAATTAGCTCAGTGCTTCCAATTTTAATTAATACGATAATCTGAATATTACATGATGCTAAATTCTAATTTCAGTTCCCAGGCAAATATAAATATGCGTATTACACATAAAAATAATAGTAAGTACTTCATTATAAAATGTGGTCATATGAAATAATAAGGACAATAGCCAACACATCAGAAAGCTTGCCATGAATTATAGGAAGACCATAGAAATAAAGAGGACTATCTGTGGCTGGATTCAGTGTTGTATTATTCCTACTGACACAAAATTGTAAATTTGAGTAATACATGGCTGGTTTGTTGATTCAGTTCTGAAATTTCACTGCATGTGTAACTGCTATTTACACATTGCTTTGCTGAGCACTGAACCTCCTGCTCTCAAGTGCAGTAATTCTCTCCCAGTCCCAGGTGATGCATTGGTGTGTTCATTCCATCAGGGAGACTTGTGAACTGTTGCTTTAGCAACTGGGTTTCCTGCATGGTTTCTGGAGGAAGGAAATGTAGGCTTCCATGCGTTTGGCTTGTTTTGTTTGTTTGTTTTAACTCCGAATGTGTATGTTAAAAAAAGCCTGTCCTCTTACTGGTGGTTTGCAGCATCAATGTCTGTGTGCAAAAAATACGGACAGTAGTCTAGAGATACCGATAGAATTACCATAGGTTTACATTATGAAATTTTCAAGCAGTTTTGATATGTCTTTTGCTGTGGGTCTTAGAATTTCATTGCCTCCTGTTGCATGTATGGTACTAGTGTTTCTCTACTGCTGCAGTGCAGAAGGAAGAAGGATGCAGACAGAAAGAAAATCAACACAGTATAGCAACGCCTTTGTGTATCCTGGAAATGAGATGGCTGCATCATTTGGACACCCTCTCTCCGTGACAGCAAACACACTTCAGATGTATATGTTGCTTGTGTTTCTGAAGCCAAACAAAAGTCATATAGGGACTGATGCTTGGCCTCTAAGTCTAGGGGTACAAACTGGTTTATTGTCACACTATTGAGACCTACCTGGCTCTACAAACTGTTATCAGACATGTTATTGATCATGTGTCTCTGGATCTCTTCTGGACTGAGAGGTTGCATCTGTGGTCCTAAGACATAATTATGTTTGCCTTGTTTTGTGGTTCTTTTGTTGGTTTTTTTTTCCCCCAGGTCGTAGTTTCCAAACTAATGTGAATGGTGTTCTTTAGTATGACATTTAGGGTAGTTGTTACTTCTTGTTACACAAAGGAATGTGAGAGTGTGAAACCTTTAGGATGTTGCTGAAATACTGAGACAGAGGAAAACAAGGAAGACACCCCCATGCAGTCACATCCACAATGCCTTTTGAGAGCAGTTCCTAGACTGATCAGTGCCTTGGGCTGTGCCTCAGTATACTCCTTGAGAAACCAAGATGCAGTATGCATAGATGAGAGACAATTACACAAACTATGCAATATACATATACATATATATACATATATATATATAAACAATATAATATACATAAAGATACATAGGTGTAGGTATGCTCAGTGTGGCCTTGAACATGTTCACAGTTCACTTTTGTTTAAAATTACAGATACAGATTAACACTGAAATGTAAACAAAGAATGGAAAACAATAGCATAATTACTGTAGAGATGCTCTTGATGCTTTTTCTATCTGAATTGCAGACCAAATCCACAGTAAAGCAAAGTGATCAGCACTAGCACTTAAATCTCCTACCTCTTAAAATATTTTATGAATTACAAAGTAGATAAGATAATTCAGATCAGTATTAATCTTGGTAAATACATGCTGACATTACAAAATGTCATGCAAACCATAAGTGAGCAATGACAACTAAGCTCGAAATGGGAGTGTGTGTAAGTGAGGTTATACAATTTGTTGGCAGACAGTGTTTTTATTTCCTTAGTAGGAAATATATGGATTATGGCCATGGCTCATACACTGTGAAGAGTTAGCATTACTGGATTACAAAATGAACACTAAAGAGATGTTAAATGGCTTAAAACAGAACAAAGACAATGGAAGTAACAAGATTTGTGCCAGTTACCAATCTCACCAATTGTGTCCTTTAAAATAGGTATTTATTGATGGTTTTCCACCATGCTGGATATTTCCTCATGATTTCTCAATAATTTTTTTTGGTTATACAGATTTCTGGTAGATATTTCTTCAATTCTTCAGTCATAAAGCCCAGCTGAAAATGGTCTTTTATCATTTGCAATGCTCTAAATCACCTTCATTTCTGTTTTTGTTCCTAATTTGTTCAATGGGATACTATTACCCTTTTCATATATTTCTTCATTCCAATAGGGTTAAACATGTTTTCTTGGGTTTTTTGTTTGTTTGTTTTGTTGATTTGTTTTGTTTTTTTCCTTTGAAACATTTCAAATACTTGAAGAATAATCAGGAGATTGTAACAAGCAAGACCTGCTAAAGAAGTTTAGAATAGAGATGTTAAACTAAAATTAGTATTTACCATCTAGGGTGGAGTTTGGCCCTGGTTATTTCTTCTTATGGTAGAATATAGTTTTTAATCTTAATCAAATTATCCATAAATCAATCTCAGCATCAATTTACATTTCCCAATAAATTGGGAAGTGAAAGGATGGAACCAGCTGTTGAAGTAAGCCAATGAGCTAGCTTTTAAAACATGTTTTTTTAAAATGAAAAGGGATTTATCATAATTTGTAATGTACTTACATTAACTTGTAAGTCATAGAGTATGTAAAGATCTTGATAAGAATTTGGGCCTTAATGGAAAAATACAGCTTAATATAAATGAGAAAAATTTTCTATACACTTAAATTGAATCATAGAATCATAGAATCATTTGTGGTTGGAAGGGACCTCTGGAGATGATCTAGTCCACACACCCCCCCGCCAGAGAGGGTCTGCCTATACCAGGTTGCACAGGAACTTGTCCAGGCGGGTTTTGGATGTTTCCAAAGAAGGAGACTCCACCACCTCTCTGGGCAGCTTGTTTAGGAGTTTAGGAGGAACTCACTCAAGTTTGTGTCCATTTCCTCTTGTCACTAGGCACCACTGAAAAAAGACCAACCCACCCTCCTGGCACCCTCCTTTTAAGTATTTGTATGCATTGATTAGATCCCCTCTAAGTCTTCTCAAGACTAAAAAGACTGAAGTCCCTCAGCCTCTTCTCATAAGAAAGATGCTCCAGGACCTTAATCGTCTTTGTGGCCCTTTGCTGTACCCTCTCCAGCAGTTCCCTGTCCTTCCTGAACTGGAGAGCCCAGAACTGGATAAAGTACTCCCAGATGGGGCCTCACCAGGCCCCATGCCCCCTGGGGCAGAGGGGCAGGATGACCTCCCTTGACCTGCTGGCCAAGCTCTTCTTGATGCACCCCAGCATGGTGTTTGCCTTCTTGGCCACAAGCTCACATTGCTGGCTCATGGTGATCCTATTGTCCACCAGGACTCCCAGGTTTTTTTCCTCAGAGGTGCTCTCCAGCGGCCCCAACCTGTACTGGTGCAGGGGGTTATTTCTCCCCAGGTGCAACCCTACACTTGCCCTTGTTAAATTTCATTAGGTTTCTCTCTGCCCAACTCTCCAGAGAGAGTAAATCTAAACTAAGAAATTTTTCCAGTGTTATGCAAGTAACTTTTTATGTAGACTTAAAGCAGAATTTTCCCTATTAATCTAATATCTTACAATAATAAAAAGTATATGTCAGAATATTTAACAACATAAAAAAAAATTAGATTTTTATTTATTTGTGAAGTGAAAAAATATTACAATTAATATAGCCCGGAGAAAAACCTTGTATTTCTTCAGACTAAAATTATAGTAATTTTATATATATATATATATATATATTTTTATATATTTAAAAAAATATATATACAATAGTATACTGAGAACTGAAAGTCATACTTGACTAAAACCTCCTGTTCGAGACAACGAAGTATTCTTAAGAGTGAAAAAAGCAAAAAAAAAAATTATCAAAATTGTAGAATACATATTGTCATCTCAAATAAAGCTTTTGCTTGTAAAATCATTGGTACTTTCACAACATTGTTACATAAAGTATTTGTTTTATTTTAAGGTTATAATTTCATTCAGGGTTCAAATCATTTAAGCTGTAGTACCTTTAATCACAAAATTGTATATTTTATCTTTTTTTTATTAAATAAATCTTTTTCACTTAAAGAACTTAATTAACTTGCAATTATTTATTTAAAGTTTTAATTGAAAAGTTACCTATACAATAAATGTAAAGTATCTCACAGATTTTGTTCTAAAATAATCCAAAGAATTATTTTTATGTGTATTTCAGTAGAATGTGGTGAGTATTTTTCCTTCCACAAATATGTTCTGAAAATTTTTATCATCACAAATATTTGCTTTACACTGAATGGTTTATCTTCACAGAGAACAATACATCTTGTCACTTGTTTTTCTTCTCTATGATTTGATCTTTCTTTGTTAATTATAAGGCATACAATGTCATAGTTAAGTTTTCCAGAAAACTCTTTTGTTACCAAGTGGTTGGATGTCTTCCAAATTGTTTTATGTGATACTAGTTCATGTATCCAGTATGTTGAAATTATCTTAGCCTTGGAATTTTGTCAAGTAATTACCTTCAGGGCTCTTATTTGAATCACAGAAACAGGCCTAAACTTCTTAAGACTAGGGGCTAGCTTTACAACATTTGTATGTTTTTTCAAATTATAATTCTATATCTGCATTTTAGTTATACTTTGAAATGGCTGTTCAGTGTTGGTGGGGTCTTTTTTGTTTCTTTTTTTTTTACACTCAATTAAAAATTTCAGGAAAAAAAAACCCCTAACCAAAATAAAGCTATTTCGATTCTACATGTTATACTGCTCAGTATAGTTAAACGTCAAGAACGTACGTTATCTTATATAAATGTGGTGCTTCTTGCCAGGAGAAGGAGGGTCCAGACAGAAGAGAAGCTGCAGAAGGTGAAAAATGAGGGAGTGGGAAGGAGGAATAGGAGTATTAGTGATAGACTAAGATGATGTTGGACTGGTGCCAATTCATCTGAAGTCAAAAGAAAGACACTCATAGATTTCCATGGCAATTGGTTCAGACCCATTGTCTGATGTTACTTCATTATTTATATTTTGCAAGTGGGACTTATAGCCAAATTTTCAAACTGCCAAATTTGATATTAAAAATTTTAGCTTCCGACTTTCTGAAATTCCTTCCTTTTGTCCCAATGCATAATTCAGCCCCTCTGACTGGAGATGCTCCTAACATATAACAATTTTTTTGCCTTTATAGATAACATCCCCGAAGGACTTTGGGGTGGAAAACAATTAGGAACTTACCCTGGGTGGTTAAATCTTGCAGCCATAGGACACAACTGCTTTGCAGGTGTCTGATTGCTGCTTCAGTTGATACTGAGGAAAGGACTATAGCTGTCACCTCCAGCCCTCCCAAGTCAGGCTCACTGGGACTGAAGGTACCAGAGACCACTTAGAGTGTTGAAGGTCTGTGCTGGAACACTTCAAGGCTGTAGTATGGTGTGAAAAATGGGGTATCTGATCCAGTTAAGATGAGGAACAATAACATTAGTAATTCTAAATTTCTATTTCTACAGAAAATTGTCAGTTCAAATTTTTTGCCATCATTTCTCATTGTCTAAAACTGTTACTTTTAAGTCTCACTTTTTTACACCTTACCCTGCCTGAAATGCCTCTGTTTAAGACTCATACACTCACACGCTCCCTACAGATCTGCCTCTGTCCTTTGAACCAATAGAAGGCTGCATTTGATACCTTTCAGTTTGGAGAGAGAGCAGTCCTTACATTCTTCTGTTCTTTCACTTGTAAGGATTTGTTGTGGTATTTTTACTCAAATTTGTAGTGATTTTTTTGCCTTAAAGAATTAAAAAAAAAAAGTTTATCAACATTTGCTGATTAAATGAAATGTTAATAAGCCTAGTTATGACTTTGTATTATTAGTTCCATTGATTTCAGCAGGACTTCTTATCTAAATAAGGGTTATTGAATTTTGAGCCTATATTATGAAGGTTATCTTGCAAGTAGAAGGGCAAGAAATACTGTAATTTTTTTTTCAGTAGAAAAATGCAATGGCTCTAAGAAGCTTTTTATGGGAACTCAAATGCTGAGAAATTCTATGCAATGGAAAAAAGTTTCTATGCTGCAGGCTGAATGAGACCTAGATGAAATCTGTTGTGGAAACAGTAATTATTATAATTATTTACTGAGCTTCATCTGTGCTCTAATTTACTCTGTGTTACATGACAGGAGACACAAAACTATGACTGTCAGTTATATAAAACTCTTTACTGTTTGGTACATTTCAAAATAAGAAAGACAATAATTCTGCACATGTCTAGGTTCAGATGATAAATTGGATATGAAAAGAAAGATGTGAACTCAGTGAGCTATGAAGATGTGTGTCTGTATATAAATTTATTATGTATATCCTTAAGCATATAGTAGTTTGATCAAATGAATAATGTACTTGTAAATCAGATAACTGGGCTATTTGTGTTCTCAATGGAAATTTTATATCTCATCTAAAGAAACATCTTGTTTCACCCAGTCTAGGTCCTATTTCATTCAAGCAGTTTTACTCTGAGAATAAAAACTCGGGTGCATACACAGAGTGTTTTCATATGCTGTTTGCATTTGTATCTATTTTTCACAGCAAGAAAACTGCTTGTTTTGTTTGACTAGTAATTTGCTTTCACCCACACACGCATTTCTGTAAACAGGAGCTGAAATTCTGTCCCAGTCAGGAAGTTTCTGAGTATCTGTTGTCAGCAGCTGAGCATTTTGAACTCTGACTGATGTTGTGGCATCTCAGCAGCACACAAGAGCAACTCATTTTCTCATAAAAAAGGCTTTAACCAGAGAAAATATAGCAGCACATTAACTTAATAGTTAAACCTGTCTCTAGGGCAGCAAATGATACGGACTTAAATTGCCTCAGGAAACAGAGTAGCTCTGCCATGGGCACACTCTGACTTTTTGACTCTTCAGTAAGAGGCCACTGCCCTGATATTAGCAGCTGCCACTATACCCTGTGTAGAAATCAGTCATGCTTGGGTATGTGAGGTCAATGTATGCTCAACACGCAGAAAAACATGTAGATTTTGGTTCCCAAGGACATCTAGTTACATTGATTACCACAGCTTGAGACAAGGACAGAGCATAGAACTGTAAGTGTGCAGGAGATTTTTAGGTAAGAACTAAACATGTCATACAAATCAAAGCATCTCAAGGTATAGATCTCTAGTATTTGTCTGCAGAGAAATTCTTAATGATAATTTGATTGTTTGTCAAGCTTTAATGAATCTAGTTTTTTATTAAAAAATCTAGGTGTGTGCAGAAACACAAATACATGGAACTTGAAGAGTCTGAAGTAGAATAAAATTTTTTTGTGAAGAAATATCTCCTGTAGGGTGCAGACAAAAAGGGATTTTCAGCATTTTAGTTAATATAGATACTTTAAGCTTACACCTAAATGTCATTTTAGCAGCTTGCATTCCTTAAGGGACCTTAGATAGTTGAATTCTTCATAGCCTTGTTTGAGTAATAACCTAGTTAACTAAATGCATCTCTTTTACCATAACTAACTTTTATTGCTTAGTCAGCTCTTTGCCTGTATATCTTTAAGTGTAACATGATTTGTCAGGGATATACTCATTTGGTCATGCCGAGGCTACAGCCCATTCATTCTAGCACTGATAGGAAATGGACAAATGTAATGAAGTTTAATTTCTGTGGTTGAACTTCTTCAGGTGTCAAATTACCAGAATTGTCACTTTAAATATAAAGGGATAGTTTTTTTCTTCATTAGCTGAAAGTAATACTATGACATATAGTCTGCTTTTAACATCTCTTCCTTTTGTAATAGTCTGCATTTACTGGTTTATACCAACCCTCTATAAATTGAGTTATAATTGTTCATCTTGTACAACATATATAATTTATCAATAGTTTCCATTTCACTTAGAAGAGCATTGCAGTATGCTTTCAGGACATTGCAAGAAATCCTTCATCAGAAGGGTGATTCACGCTACAGTGTTCAGGTGTGCTATGCTGTCTACAATAACTTGTGTTAAACTCTCCCATAAATTCCTAGTATTAATCCTTATGATAGATGCAACAAGATCAGATGCATGTGTACTTTGTATTTCAGTGAATATAAAGAAACTTCTTCCTAGGAGGCCAATATTTGCAGTCAATTTTTAACCCATAGGATAATAAAGTTTGTTATTCACCTTAGCAAAGATCAATATTTCCTCAATTTATTGATAAGATAGAAGTGACCTGGTCAAATGTAAGCCTATGCTGTATCAAATAAGGATATTCTTAATTCTAATAACGTTTCCCAGAATTTAATGTCAGTATTCTTGGATAACTTGGCAGTTACTTATGATGCAAGCAAATAATGATAAAATGTAACATTTCTATATAACATTTATATATATTATAGTGCAGCAAGTTAGTATGTAAGTATATAGGTTAGTATGAGTTCATGTTATTGGAGTTGAATTATCATAGCCCTTCAAGTTAAAGTTTGTATTAACATTCCTAATTAGACTATACATCTCACCTCGCACATGCACACATGCAAAGAAACCAACATACATTAAACACCTCTAATTTTTATAAATCCTAAAGATTGAAAGTACTGCAGTGTACTGAAGCTGGTGTATAAGAAACCTAAGAAAAAAGGAAATAATAAAGAGAGATGCAGAATTTTGTTAAAATTGATATGAGTTGTATATATTGTCACTCCATTACCTTAGCTAATGATGGAAGACACCGTGTACTTAAAAAGGGAATACTTTTTTTAAACAGATTTAAATAAAGGAAGTCTAGACTTTTGCTAATACTCAAAGAATTAAAAAATATGTATGCAAATGCTGCTGTTATCAAAAGAATCATTGTAGAGAAATGAGAAACTATGTAACCTTTCTGTACTCTAGAAATTCTTCTTCTCTACTGACCCTGTGAGCTCTGGAACAAACTATTTCCAATATGTCTATTCCAATAAGAAAGCACCAGAAATCAATCTTGTTATTTAGCTGGAAGAAAGGAAGAAGAAACAGTATTTGCATGCAACCATTGCTTCACAGCCTTCTTGCCTGTAAACTACTTTAACTAAAGCTTTTTTTTCTTTTTTAATATATGTTTTGGGTTTTGCTTTATCAGATAGGAAAATAACAAAGCAGAATCCTACCACTGTAAAATATCGTTCTTTAACAAAAACAATAAAAATGCTATGCTATTTGATGGCATCACGTGCTTTAACTATTACTCCTCCTCCCATTATATGTATCTTTTTTTATTAAATAGGTTCCCTGAATGACTTAAAAATTAATAAATGAGTATTTCACTAGTTGTTTTCACCTACAGTCTTTGCAATCAAAGCTTGTTTCTGAAAGACAAACACTGACTTCCTAAAAAGAACTGTAGCTTAATAGTGGAATATGGCTTATGTTGTATCACATACTGTGCAGCAATTTCAGTAGGGAAAGAATAGGATTGGGAACGCAGGTACCAAATTAGATTGATGTGTTGTCCTCGACATACTGGCATTTTCATTTCTGAGACCTACCAAGTCCAAAACAAAACCATTTTTTATACTTGCTCAAAATCTCAAGAGAAATGAATTCAGGTGGTCTCAGCTCAGTTTTTCATGTACAAGAGGACACATCAAAAAGCTGTCTTGTGTTGATAGTAATTCATCACTCTTGTCTATGAAAAGCCATGGGATTACAAGTGTGGGGAAAAAAAAAAAAAGTACTGCTAACGACATTTTTTACACCTTTCTGGACCATTTTGTATGAATATATGAGCAGATATGTCAAGAGAGGGAATGAAGATCATGTCTTCATGATTACCAAGTCTTTTTTTTAATTCACCTTTCCTACTCTTTGCCGCTGACTTAATCTCAAGGTAATGAAACAAAATCTCAAAGTATGGAAAGCAAAACAATGGAAGCTACAACTTAAAGAACAGCTAGTGAAAAATGTAAATCACTAAAGAACACACTGATGAGATGTTAAAAATGTAATCAAGCAGCATGTCACTGTGTATGGTTTAATTCTTTCAATCTCCTAAAATGACCTTGGGAAAATTAGAACACTTGAAAATGTTGCATCTTCTATAAGTATTTTCCCTCAGGTTTAACAGAGGAGACAGAAGAGACATTATGGATATGATTATGCTCGAGCTAAAAGATTTCTCTGAGGAATATCTATATTAAGAACACTGTTCACTTTTCAGTAGTGTCAGAGACAGTTTTGGATATTTGTTACAATAGAAAGTGCAAAATTGTTTTCAGTGGCTGTTTTATCCTTTCTATTCTTTCAGTCCTTCAGAACTCATTTCAGATAGCTTCAGTAAGGGGAGGGAGTTTTATCATCATGATGACAAGAACCTGCTCTAGTCACATTTCCCTAAAGCTCTGTCAGACAAGGACTGAAGACAACCTAACTTACTGTTATGTTCATCTGGATGACCACAGTGGATTATCGAAGTGAAATTTAACGAGGTGGTCAGTGTTTGTCAGCAATACCTTCCTAACCCTACTAAAGTTGGGCGAGTGTAAACTTATACCACTTTGTATTCTTTGTTTGGGACATAAAGGGGACTAGCATAGACACAAATAAGATAGAGCTGAGGATAGAGGGGGAGGGGGAATGAGGCAGTGAAGAACAGAAACTGTTCTGTTCAAGAAGGCATTCTGTTCCATTGTCAATGTCATAAATCAGTGTAGACTCTCTGTTGGAGAAATTAGCTCAACTGGTAATATTACAACAAATGTTTAGAACAAAGAGAACTCTACAGCAAACCTTTGAAAAGTATACTCTTCTCAAGTATTTGAGTACATGTTAAATGAATTAATGAATATCCTATTCACTAAATATTGTTTCAAATAACCAGGGTACAGGCACTCATTCTGAATCACAGATTTAAATGGCAAAATTTGAGGTTGCTCAAAAGCTTATCAGCAAATACACCATTTTCATATTAGATAGAAAATAAATTTACAGGTTTAGTCTGCATGTAGCACTGGCAGAAAAAGTATTTGCTTTTCACACAGCCACAATTTGGAGGGTCTGTACCATGCAACTCTCATTATCTAATATTTATGTATAGTTTGGATGTATATCAAAAAAGAATACAAATACTACAGTTTCTCAGTGAACTGGATATACTCTGACAATAAGAACCAGTCAAAGGATCAATTGCTATAATTTTGTAACTTAATATTATTTTTAGGTTCCCATACACAACATTAATAGAAATACATAGAAATGTATTATGTGTAAATTGTTCTAATACAGACATTTTCAAGAGATCTAGTGGTATTACACTCATAATTTAGACTGCTTAGAAGTGGTCACGAGCCTGACAGACCCAGAAATTTTCTTTGCAGTTTTGACAGAATTCTCAAAACAGTCACAATATCTGAACAATTTGACTGTATTGATTTTCAGAACCTAAGTGAGGAGCTTTTTTTTTTTTGAATAAAACTTTAATATTAGAAGTACATGCAAGCACTAAATCCTGATATTACTAATGTGGCTTTGAAAACCTGTAGTAGTCTATAACACCACTTCATGATAAGATAGGGATATTGGGTAGCTAAAATGTAGCTTGCTCTGTTAATTAGTATGAATATTACTATTCAAATAAATATGATTAATTATTAGTAGTATTAACCAATATAATCCCTACTGAAAGTAACTTCCCATCTTCTCTCCCTTCATATGAAGTACTTATATTAAGAATATACTTATATTAAGTACTTATTTTCTGTGCTCTAGTTTACTTTTCAGCTTGCAGACAGCAGACTATAGGACTCTAAGTGAACAAATACAAAACTATACCACCTTGGGTTCAAAATAATAGTCACAAGTAAGAGAGCAAACAATAGGATCTAAATTAATCTGACTTTGTTGCTAAAACCTGTGTGTTTGTAAAACTCACCCAAAAATCTGTAAGAAAACAGTCAGGAATTGTATTACTTTTATTTGTTAATGAGGGCCCCTGGACTGTACCTGGGATTCTCTGTTGTTCCAGTTTCTAATTAATGTGTATATTTCTCAAAGAAAAACAAAAAGTGATCCTTTATTGACATAAACAACATGTAAAAAAAGACTTCACAGAAAACATTTTTTGCATGAAGTTAAAAACAAAACAATGATGTAACTGGACCTACTACATAAAAATGTACTGTTCTCAGACAGACAATGTTTTCCCAGAAATTGATGTTGTCTCATCTGGGACAGTAAAAAAACCAGCATTATGTACATTAATTAATTTTAATTACTTTAAATTAAGCCATATATCTTTTGTATTTATTATCTGTACTTCAGTACTACTGGACTGTAAGCAAGGATTTTCAAAAAGAAAAAAAAAAAAAAAGTAAGTCTAATAGCTTCTTTTTCTCTGCCTCTATTAAAATATATTTGATCTTACTAGGGTAACAGTCATCCAATAACAACAATAACATCTAATAACAACAATAAATATCATATGGTGATTTTGTATGAATATGGATACTGTTGCAGGGAACAATTCAGGGTATCAAGAACATATTTTAAACTGCAAATCTCCATAGAATTAGAGATGAAGACTAGTAGAATCAAGACTAACAGTTAGTTAGGGGAGAGACTACTTTTTAAGCAAAGAAACATGTTCTATAGTCTATCTCCTCATTAAAACATCCCCTTCAGATTGTGCACACCAATTCTACATAAAAAGGACACCTGTCCTGCAGAATGCTATTTTAATTTTTGAAAAAGTTTCCAGTAGATAACGTAAAATTAAATGTTTGATTTTGAATCAAGATATTGTTCAACAGGTTCAGTTCAGTGCAGTGTAGTTTCTTCCAGGACTTTTCAGGATTCATTTGTACTCATACAACATTCTCCAAAGACAGAAGTTAGAGAGGAAGAGATGATTTGGTTGAATAGGAGTAGTTAAAGTTATGTATCATGGCCATCAAAGAGAATTGATGTGAATTGAGCAGCTACAAAATCTGGCCCATAGAGGAGAACAGGCTTATGAGTCATTTGTGTAATAATTCTCTTGATTCCTGTGGCCACACAAGGGACAAAATTAATGTCCAAGTGACCTGAACCAAAGTATTTCATTGTGTCTTTTGATTTTCTTCTTACAGTAGATGAAATACATGTTGATGTATTAACATTGCACATAGGATGGAAAACCAGACTCTATATTTTATAAAATATAACCCTGAAAAAAAAAAGAAAAAAGTAGGGAATGATGAAATGATGATTCTGCCACCATGAAACAGTGTATAAAAGTCTTTAATATCACAAAAATAACTAACCTCAGGATTATTCCATCCCAATAATGAGGAAATCAAGCAAAAATGCCAGGAGCCCTGCATGGCTGAACAAGGAGCTGCTAAGAAGTCAAACATATAATAAGGGAGTATACAGGGACAGGTAAACTGAGAGGAGAGCACAGAGGGGTGAAGCTGGGAAAGTCTGAAATTGAACATGGCAAGCGATGTCTAAGGCAACAAGAAGGGCTTCTAAAAGTAGATAACAAAGGGCATACTAGGGAAAATGTGGGCCTGCTGCTGCATGTGGTACTATTGACACAGGATCTGCAAAAGACTATTGTACTAAATGCTGCCTTTGCCACAGGCTTTAATAGGAAAACTGATCTTTAGAGGGACAAGACCCCAGAAAGCAGAGGGGAAAGTCTGAAGGAAGGAAGGCTTACAGATTAGCTCACGGAATACTTAAGAAAACTGGACATGCATAAAACCATGGGCCCATGGACCAGTTAGAAAGCAGATTTGTAGAAAAGGCCTTTTGGGACCTGTTGGACAGCAGGTTGAACAGGACGAGTGTACCCTTACCACGAAGAAGACTAATGGCTTCCCTGATTGCATTAGGCAAAGTACTGCCAATAGGTTGTTGGACATGATCCTTCCCTCTACTCAGCACTGGTGAGGGCACACCCAGAGTGTTGTCCCAGTATAAGAGTGCCATGGATGTACTGGACAGAGACCAACAAAGGACCACAAAGATGCTAAAGTGGCTGAAGCGTCTCTCTTATGAGGAAATGCTAAGAGAGGTGGGACTGTTCAGCCTAGACAAGAGAAGGCTCCGGGGATTCTGGCATGTAAGTACCTGGAGGGAGGATGTCAATAGGACAGAGTCAGGCTCTTCTCACTGGTGCCCAGTGGCAGGAACAGAGCAAATGAACACAAACTGAAATACTTCTGAACATCAGGAAATATTTTTTCCCTTTGAGGGTGACCGAAAATGGCAGAGGTTGTCAGGGAGGTTGTGGTCTCTATCCTTGCAGATACTCAAAAGTCAATGAGACATGGTCCAGGAAAACTGTCTCTAGCTGGCTCTGCATGCGCAGATGACTTCAGGAGTTCCCTTCCAAACTCAACATTTTCTGTGATTCTATGAAAATTCTTTGTAATTTATTTTTATGGTGTATTAATAGGTGAGGCAAATGAATGTGCTTCAAGACTACTTACTGCACTCTGTAAATTTCCTGTAACAAAAGTTCTTTCTGTATTTAACCCTGGGATATGAAATGCCTTAAAGCAGTGGGTTTACCAACATAAATCCCCATTAGAATTATTTCAGAGAAGTCTTGAATTTTGCCGTTCTACATTGTAAAAAGACTTTAGGAATCATTAAGATCTCTTCAAAGCTTTATAACGAGTGAGATTAAAGAACACATAATCTGATCACATCTATTTTATTGTGTAGAAGATGAGAATAGCAGAGTTGTACTGAGAGACTTGGTAAACGACGGTTGTTCTAATGTTCTTGGTGGCATATATTCTATGGCCTCTGGAAGATAAATAAGTGATCAACATGATTTAACTGTACAGCTGGAAATGTTGTCAAAATATGTCTAAACATGATTCACTGTGAAAAGAGTGGTGTTGCTGAAAGCATCTATCAGAAGTTAGCCTCACCTGATATTTTGAAGCCCATGCCTTTTGAAGAACAGAGCATACAGAAGAGCAGGGAGCCTCTCTATAGTGCTTTTTTGTTTTCCTGTAAAATTATTGACACATTGAGCATAAGGTACATATGAAGATGACTTCTGAACTGCTGTTGCATACCTTGCAGTCATATTATCCTAGGAATCTTTCTATGCAGGGATTAAGTCACCAGGGGCCACAGTGAAAAAAGGTATGAATCATCAGCAGCACAACCACACCATAATTTAATTTTTCAGCTCAAAAACATTTTCTAGGAAGTGGTTCTGATCTGGCAGTCAAATGCACTAAATGGTCTAATAAGGTATGTTTTTCCATTTCAGATCTTATCAATTGGTCAGTTAAATCCAAAATTGCTTTTCAGCTTAAAAGAACAGATCACTTTCAGAAATCACACCATTGTCAAGATATCTGATTCACACTTTTATTTATGGGGCAGTCACAGTTAAAATAACCGACCATACCTGTTTATTTGAATCTCTTTCTTTTCATGTGGGTGCTATTCTTACAGTAGAGCAGGAGAAAAATACAGTGGAAAGAAAACCTACTTTTAGCTCAGTGAGTCTGTCCACAGTTTCAGCTGATGCTGTTTCAAGTGAAAAAAAATATTGGTGTTTATATTATAATATGTTTGACCCCTTTCTAATTTTAGATGTGTAATTGCACTTTGAAGTGTATTTCATTGCTACCTGAAAGAAGACCTTGATTTTCCTTATAACACATTTATTTTCATTTCTCACCAAATGCATTTATCAAGAGATACCTCTTACATGTTAGAAACAAATACTAGCTATTACACATTTTATTCAGAGGCAGTCTTTACTGAAAACCATTTAGTTCTGACTGCCTTTCTTCTCAAAGGGGCCACAGATCAGAAGTACACACCTTAATATTTATTAGCTTCCACATTTACAAGAGTTCATGATAAGTTTTCTTCAATGTCATCATCTGTTTTTCCTTGGTGTCCAGTGATTAAAATAATGACTTTGTAGTAGTTTCATATTTTGTACAGTGATGAAAAATTCACACTCTACAGTTGTTTGCATCACTTGTGTGAATTTAAGAAAAAATATATTTTTAATATTTCTCTTCCAACTGAAACCTAAAAAAAATATATTGCAATGTCATAAGGAGTTGCAAAGAAAAAGGTCAGTCAGCAAGTGGCTACTTAGCATACAGCTTTTATGATCTGCTGCTCCTGAGATTTCCATTTCACAGACTTTTACTCTTTAAGATAAGTAATTAACTGCTGAAACCATGCATGATCTCTGTATTTTTTCCTGTGGTAGCATATATTAAACAGCTTATTTTTATTTACATAGTTCCCATGCTGCTCCAATTAATACATCTGATTTATATCTTAGATGTCATTTGTGATTCCTTGTTCTGCACTAATTGGATTCCAAAGGCCTCTATTGGTCAATCACTTCTTCCTTATGTCATCTTGCAAGAAGTCTTAAGTATGTGATTCCCCAGTTGGTCAGGATAATCTAAATGCTTTCTCTAAAGTCACATAGTGGTGAAAAAGAAATCTAAATGTTGAAGTAGGAGCTTACTTTGATCTATTTTAAAAAATATTACTGCAGATAATTTCTTTTTTTATTATTTCTTCTTTATTCTGAGGATTTAAAAAAAGAAAAAAAGGAAAAAGAAAAGAAATAGCCCATGAAGTTTGTGATTTTAGATTAACCTTAAATACAGTCAAAAATGTTACTCATTGTGTGCTTCTTTGGATGTACATCGTGCATAGGTGGTATTATGTACGGTATTAGAGACTCAAAGCTTTTTTAGTAAAATTACTAGGCTCATGTTGTTTGAGTAACGTAAGTTCCTAAATGACTCAGAAGGCATTTAAGATATATTTTATCATTCTGCAGATTAACAAATTAATAGATTTAATCTTTTGTGTGACTTTGTCCTATGAAACTTTTAACAGAAAGTCAATGTCTATTAGCATTTGTACAAATTAGGTGACTGCTGCTGTAAAGAATAAGACATTATGAATTTGCTCACAGCTAATGCGATATGCTTGGCTTCTGGCATATAACTATTCTTCCTTTTATGACTGTGAGCTGTTTGCTTTATGTTCACAGCAAGCCAAATTTTGAAGTCCCTACTCTGATACAAAATGTATTACAATCACTGGGAGATTTTCCAGAATGCCAACTTCATGATTTATACAAAAGTATTGCTTAGTTCAAAAGATTTAACTTTCTACTCAGACACAGGAATGTAGATACTATTGATCTAGTATGTGGATATTGCTTATCTAACATTAGAATTTGATCCTGACTGGCTGACAGTTCTCTGCTGTAAAGTTTACAGTTTCTTGAATTCCAATCTGATTAGATGGATCTTAGTGAAGCTCCCTGAATTCATCTAAGGAAGCAGACCATTATCACTGCATTATCTCCAGGCTAACTTTGGCTTTTCAAATCAGCAGATGTGAATTTTCTCCATTTAGAGAGTTACTATAATTTAGCTCTTTTCTGTGTTCTGATAAAATGCAGAGATTCATGTCTTCCGATATATCCCTTTGAAGGAATACTAGCCTGCTTCTCAAATTTAATCATATTTGGTCAAAATGCTTAAAAAATGTACTACAGTTTTTTAAGGAATGAGTGTATATACAGATAAATAAATCTTATGTGCTTTACAACAAAATTTGGCAATTATTTCAGGAGGCTTTTAGACATAAAGGCTTTTAAGGAAACAAAGCTCAAGATACATGACCTGCTCACACACTGGAAATTTCACCTGAGATATTTCATCTGAGAAATTTCTGCTGGGACTTTTTCTTTCACTGTATTCATAAGGTAGCTAGAGAAAAAATCAACAAATGCCAAATCAGAAAAAAAGTAAGATAACAACGTCTGATGATGACAAAAACTTATCCATATAATAACAGATGAAGAACTGCAGAATCATTTTGTGATACTGGAAGACATTTTTTATACTCAGGGTTGTGAGACACTTGAACAAGTTGCCCAGAGAATTTGTGGGTGCCCCATCACTGGAAGTGTTCAAGGTCAGTTTGGATAGATCTGTGAGCAATCTAATCTAGTGAAAGATTTTCCTGTCTATGGAAGGGTTGGAGAATATGATATTGAAAGGTCTCTTCCAAGATAAATAATTCTATGATTTTACAGTTAAGAACCAAAAAGTCAAACTATTACAGAAAGAAGCAACCTTACCATACAGGTTAAAAATTAACCTGTCCTAAACTAGACTTGTATAATGTCAATGTTTTCTTGGTAAGAAGTTTTCTAGATGTTCTTCATGATGAATGGAGAAAAATAAGTACACAGAAGATCTCAATTTTTTCATTCTAAAGAAGATATCTGACATGGGTGTGGAAAAATAATGGCTGTTATAATTTTTTCATTTTGTTTTTCCTTAAAGTACATTGATATTGATTTGGTTGGTTGTTGAATATTATAATGTACACTTACATTATTGACACAAGATTTTAAGTATATGCTTAAAATGTATTGGTATGAATCACCTTCCCAGATTATGTTTCAGACGAAAACCAGTAACTTCCAACTAAGGTGAAACCAAGACTTAAAGCATGGTAACTTGTTTGCTTGCAAGTATGTGGTTATAATCTTATTTTTAACCTGCCCTGTATAATGCATCTGCTTTTGTTTGTTTAATTTAAAGATTATTGTCTGTGTAATAGTTTCACAAAACCCTACACTAGCAGCTGAGAGACGGCTCAAAACTTGGCTGAAAGCAAGAACATCTGTGCAGAATATCTGCCTAAATGGAGTAACCAAGAACATTGCAGGGAGAAGCTCCCTTTGTTATGATTTCTCCCTCTTTCTGGAAAACACTCAAGATACTGATTTGTGAAAGGGTCTTGCTACAGAGCACTGATCAAAATCAGAACCTGAGCCTGAAGCTCACCCTATTCAGAAAGGACCTATTCTGGAGACAGACTCAACCTTCTGGACTGCTTTTCTTAAATGCTGTAATGATAATATGTAACATCTTTGGTATCTTAGAAAATTAGCGGTTTGCAAGAGCAGGTCACATACATATAACAGACTTTTAAGGATCTTTATTGCCTGTGGCTTCAGTCAGGTAATAAACACTGATAAAGCAACACCTTAGAATCAAACCTAAACAAAACAAGCTATCTGATGAAAGGGAACAATGATGCCTGAGACTTAGTCTTTGTCTGTCTACAGGAAAATAAAATAAATAAAAAATATATTTAAAAAATAATTAAAATAAATTTATTTATTTATTTATTTATTTAACCTGTTAAATTCAAATGCACTCCAAAAGGAATGAAGGGACCTAGTGGAAACAGCTACTTGTACATCTAGACATTGTACATTTATCCTCAAACACTCTTTAACATACTTTATAACTGCCAGAAAACTGCCAAAATGACAGATGAAATTTAGAGTAGATATATGTAACGTGGGATACATAGAAAATAAAAAAAAAATCTGATTTCATATGAAAAATACTAGTCTCTGAGTTAAGCATTACCTCATAGGAGCAGGATTGATGGGCTATAAAGAGTCAGTTTGATGCTAGTTAGTTAGTGACAAAAAAATGTGCTGAGTCTTAGGAATTATTAGAAAACAAAATAAGAACATCATTGTTTCACTGTATGGGTTTACATGATTTGTCTGAACTTTAGGCACTGAATGTATTTCTGAGTAAGGTCTACATCTCAGAAAAGATATAGTAGAGCTTGAAAAGTTCAAGAAAGGGCGATGAATACAGATAAAGTATGTAGCAATTTCTCTTGAGAGAAATCTCAGTCTTCTAGACCTTCTCTAATTGACAATCTGGAGAGCAAAAATCTGCAAATCGAGAGCATGAAGAGAATGAGAAGTGTTTCATGAGCTCTTGTTTTATGAGATCAAGAGAGCTACAGAGGACAGAAGCAAGGACTACAGACTTTCTACCCCCCCACACACCACCACCACCATATACCATGTTGTACCATACAAGTAATACAAGTATAGCAAAACAACATCCTGTAAGCAGTTTGATACTTCACATCAGTGATTAAGGCACTTGCTCACTAATTGACCAAACCAAACAAATCATAAGCTAGGTGCTGATTTTACAGTGGAACAACTGAGGTATTGACAAATAGCTTCTCTCTCTTTGTCCTGGTCTACATTAGTGCCTGTGTGCCAGCTTTGACTGGTTTTTATACATACATGGCCAACACATGATACGCCATATTAGGATATGGAAATTTGACAAGGCCATATAATCAACCCAGTTTCCATTTTTCAAAGCTTCTGCACCAACAGCAACTTTATTTCAATAAGCTATTAGCATCCTATAAAAGTCCTATATTTCAGCAGAAAAGATTTTCCATAACTACCACTATGAGCTAATCAAGTTTAGAAGTTTAAAAGTCAAGTGCTTTTAAATACCTTCCTTAGCCTCTCTTTTCAATACTATAACAGACAAAATAATGGGCTAAGTGGGCTGTTAGTCTAATGCAATAGGGCTGTATTTATTTCCTATTAAGTTTACCTAAAATTAGCCTGATGAACCCAAAAAAAATATATCCAGACTTCCAATTTATGTTAGTACTTTGGAGACCACCAGAGGACATATAAGTACAGTAATAACATATTTTGGCTCAAAATACATTCCCATTTAAGATATTCCTTTCAGTTTGGATCATTAGTTTTATATCTCCTACAGACTGTTTCCAGTACAGTGTAAATCTTTTGAGCTTGCCAGGCCTCACCACATTAAAGGAAAATTAAAGAAGAATGAAAAGATGAAAATTTAAATTAGACAGGGAAGTCACGTCTTGCCACCTTTTTCCTAACTGCTTGGTGATAATGAGTAATATCATCATTGACTTAACAAGTTCCATAGTTTCCTGCACTCTTTGCCAGTGATACTATCTTGTGCTAATTAGCAGTTTCATGTCCATTTTTTGTTAGACTTCCTTCTCCATTTCTTCTTTGTTTTATTGGAAATCTAAGCAATGTTAAAAAATTTAACATTCAGTTAGCATTTTAACATTTCTAAGTGAAAAAAAATTAATGAACTAATTTTGGAAAAACAACCCACAAAATACTATATATATATATATATATATATATATACTTTGAATTGAAATAAACTTCTAATAATATCATGACTGGAAAATTATATGAGTGTCTTACATGGGTCATTTATAGATATATGAAAATGGATGAAAACAAAGTATTCCTTTTTATGTGTTCACCTGCAAAAATATTTTAATGTGTGAATTTAACTCCAGAACTATTTCAGTTTGGTGTTATAGTTGACAACAAATCGATGTCTAGATTTTACTGATTTTATTTCTGTTAGGAATTTGAAGTCCTATAAAATGGTTGTTGTGGTGAGTTTATTTTAAATAATATTTTTATTAACATCAGAGTTGTTCAAAGTCTTCAATTCTATTGTACTGTTAGGATATCTTTCTCTGTATATTCCAGTAATACCATGAATGATAGCAGAAGATCACATATTGTTTCTGGAAGCTTTCCAGGACTGAAAGCATCATGATTTCCAGAAAATTTCAGGAGAATATTCCATGCTAACATTTTAACTAATTTAAATATTTTAACAATGTTTGCTAGGTTTTTTTGTTGGAATGAAATTAAAATGAAAAATATACAGAAAGCTGGGAGCTGACCAAGTTCCACGTTCAAGCTGCATGAAGCCAATAATTGGTTTCAAGTTTATTTGAAGTTTTCCTAAATCATAACAAAATTAGTGTGAATTTCATTCTAGTAAAAATAGTGTAAAATAAACAGGTTTTTCGTATCATTTTCAGAATTCTACTGCAGGCATTTGGCATAACTTCAGAGTAGTTGACTGTTAACCAGTTCTTTTGAAAGATATCTCTACTTTTATCCCTCCTACACTCATTGTCTGAAGAAAATACTTTGTATGAAAATACCTTATCTGAATGGAAGTGCTAAAATAGAATTTAATATTTAAACTTTTTTAACCCCTTAGATAATTCTAGGAGTTAACTTCATCTATAAGGGAATTAACTCCATTTATAATGGCTTCCACTGTTCAGAGGCAACTGAAATTGAGCACCTCAATGTGTGATCACCCAGCATTATTTCCATTAGTGTGGCTACATTTTTTGTTGTCTACAATAACATGAAGCCTGACACATACCCTGGGTAGCATTTTGCCTCTAACATAAATTCTCACTATTCATTCTCACTATTAATTGTCAGTACTTTTACCAACTGGAGAAAACAAAGAGGTGAATTTTTAAGATACTTTGGCACCTTATTTCATATGGGCCGTATCAGTGGATTTTAGAGTAAAGATATTCTTAAAAGCAGCGTTATAAGTGAGTTCCCAATCATAAAAAAATCTGTGGCAGAGCAGAGGCTTAGATCCAGACCTCATAACTTTTATGCATATTTCCTAACTGGCAGGTTACTCTTGCTGTGTTATATTTATGCATTGAACTTTGTGGTCTTGGAACACCAGAAATTAAACATAAAAGTTATATAGATTAGATGGAATATATTAGAATTTTAAGTAATAAGAAAATGATTCATAAAGAAGAATAGCTTTATGGTTCAGACCACCGGGGAGTTACATTCTGCCTGACTCTGTGAGCGAAGACATGTAACATACTCCTTGGGAATAAAACTGTTCACATGCAAATGAACACTATTCTTATCAAGTTGTATGTCAGAGGTTATCTGCTTTTAATTAACATTTATCCAGGTTCGAAGAGGATTTTGTAGTGATGATATATGCTAAGTGAGAGGAAATGAAAAACAAACCATCTACCGAGGGAAATGTATTTTCATTCAGTGCTGAATAAATGGGACATTAAATGCCAGAGGAGATATTGGTCTCTTTCTGTATCCTCAGTTTGATTAGAAGTCACCAGGTAAAAAAGGATGTTCACACTTAAACAATCAAAGTATTTTGACAGAAATTTTGACACTGAAAAAGAAGAGGTTTTGAAGGCCTGTAATAACAAGCATTAGAAGGAGAGCATAACAAGGAGAAATTCTTAAATTAGGAAAGATGGTTAATATAGGTGGTAAAAAAGCTCTAAATTCATAGATTTATCTTTAAGTTTATTCACCATAATATATCAATACACCTTTTTATGAAGGTGTATTGGTATATATGAATGAATATCCTAAGTTATTTTCAAAGAAAAAATGGACTTGGATATTTGGTAATAGTAAAAAATGAGCAAAAAGGCAGATTAC
Organism: Scolopax mira; assembly: GCA_004320125.1. Classification (NCBI taxonomy): domain Eukaryota; kingdom Metazoa; phylum Chordata; class Aves; order Charadriiformes; family Scolopacidae; genus Scolopax; species Scolopax mira. The sequence goes on from BJBW01010695.1 coordinate 48,737, forward strand.
TTCAGGCATTGGTCCAAGTCATAGGTCAAAGCACTACATGATAAAAAATATGTTTGTATGAAGTTGATGAAAAGTCTTTAGATAAAGTATGAAAAGAATAAAATCCTTTTTCTCACAAGATTCATGATATCTTGATATGTGACTTCAAAAAAAGCTCACAATGTCTTTATTTCCTCTGGACACAGAAATCTCAGAGGACATGAAGCACTTAATGATTTCTCTCTGAAATGTTCTCCAAAATTCAAAACAGTCTCTGAAGAAGCATGCCTTTTTGGCAACCCAGAAGATATCTGCAAACATTACTGGCAAAAGAAATTCTTCAGCATCTTTCCTATGTTTTTCTCTGTTATTAAGTAGAGTGTGTTTATTAACCTGCTAACAATCTAAGTAATAAAGAGGTAATTGAGCCATCCAGTCTTAAAAATAATCAATGGAAGCAGGATCAATGGACAAAATGAGTAATAAAGAAATTAAGAAAACAGTCAAAATAGAGAATCAGTGAAAGAAAGCAACAGGTTGAAAAAAAAAGAACAGTTCAGGACCAATCAATTATTCAAGGACAAAGCTGCAAGTATACTTAAAGAAAATATTTTCAGAATCATATTTCATAGACTAGCTTTAGAGAAATGTAATACTGAATTATACAGATTTCCATTAAAATACATCTGTGTATCTACTGACCACAAAAGAAAGAAAGGAGTACTGTGATCATATGCTAATATTTACCTGTTGCAGAGAATAATGAAATTTGAAATAATTTTTTTTAAAGGGACAGTCCTTATTCCTTTAATCTTATTCTTTTAGAAATAGATTTTAAAAACCATATTAGCTTGTGACAGCCATACAGATTAAAATTATTTTCTTATCACTGCAAGCAGATACATCTGCAGTCAGTTTTCCTCTGATATTAACTCCTGTATCCCAACTCTAGCCCACAGGGACTGCGTCTAATAATGAGAAGGTAATTGCATCTTCATATCAGTCTTCATTCTGTTAGCAGAGATTGCCAATTAATGCCAGTTGCTTTGGTGATTTTTGTGTTATAGATGCTTGTCCACTGGGATTTGACTTCTGCTAGTGACTTGTACTTCACCTCTACAGCAGCTGCCAGATGGTGACCTTTCAGTCTCTATCACCCTCTGCTGCATTCTAGTCAATGACTTAGAAGTGAAGGATGCTTTATACACTCTTCTGAACCATTAGAACCCCACAGTATACTAATTCTTTCTGAATATCTCATTGAATTTTATGCCCTGCTGTAGGCTATGACAAAGAAAAAGCAGGGCATAAAATTCTGTAGAAATGCAGACATTAGTGAAAAATCCTCTCCTCTCCTCTCCTCTCCTCTCCTCTCCTCTCCTCTCCTCTCCCTTCCCAGTGATAAATACTATTCTTGACAATTTTATTGCAAAAATATGTTGGTAGGTTTTCTTATTTAATCATTGAAGATTGCACGTAGTACATCATGTTTTGGAGTTGGATGAACTTACCTAATCAAGCTGGAAAAGACCCCAAATCATGTCAAAATGGAAATGGTTTCTCATGAGATGTAAGGTTTCTCATGTAGGGCAGGTAAGACTGCGCTGGGGAAGGGATCTGTAGCGAAAAAGGCCAG
>BJBW01010696.1:0-35017 GCA_004320125.1 Scolopax mira
GTGAGGGGCCCAAAACTGAACACAGTACTCAAGGTGAGGTCTCACTGGTGCTGAGTTCAGAGGAACTATGACTTCCCTACTCATTTACTTTGAGGAAGAGGAGCCTGAGAGAACTCATCACTCTCTACAACTACTTGAAAGGACATTGTAGAGAGGTTGGTGCTGGTCTCTTCTGGCAGGTAATTAGTGAGGGAATAGTTTCAAACTGCAACAGGGTAGGTTTAGACTAGACATAGGAAACAATTCTTCATAGAAAGAGTGGTGAGACACTGGAATAAGCTGCCCAGGGAGGTGGTTGAGTCACCATCCCTGAATATGTTTGAGTTGTTTACATGAGGTGTTGGGAGATATGGTGTAGGGGAGAGCTTTGTAGAGTGGGCTTGATGGTTGGACTCAATAATCCCAAGGGTCTTTTCCAACCTGAATGATGCTATGATTCTATGATTCTAAAGTAATCCACTACAATGGGAGAGACAAGCCACCAGTTTCTCTTTGCATGGAGAGCACTGGTCCAAGACCGCTGGCTCCTCTTACATGACATTGGTTCAGACGCTTTGTTTTGTTATGGCACTTTTCCCTTTTTCATATCTGTCCTTCACACAAAAATACTTCCCAACACAACATTAGTCTGTATGTTGCTGGACTGTCTGTATTGCTGTAACAAAAATAATTATAAATGTCTCATAGTTTAGTTGCCAGTTTGACGTGAGTGCTTCCACAAAGATATAATCAATTAATAAAATGTAATTATTATAAAATTAGTATTTATTCCATTTTGCAACTGCAGGTGCTTAAGGAGTAACCATAATGATATATTTGGGCTAACTGAAGCCTGTGTGTTTGGAAGCTTGAGGAGTGTAGGATTTCCCTTGGCTGGTTTCCAGTGACTCCCTGTGATTGCCAGTACTTGCAAGCAGCACTGTGCTCTGAAAAACCTGAGAGCTGTGTACAAGCAACATCAGCACAATTGTCACAGAAAGGAAGGCTGGGGGCAATGCTAGAGGAGAAAGATCAATTCTACCTCCGTCATTCTTGACAGATGATTGTATAAGCTCTTCTTAAAACCCCATGACTTCTCCTAACTGTTCCATTCCAGCACATCTCTGGTAATATTTTGACATGATTTTTTCTGTATCTGAGCAGTGCCATTATCATGGCGATTTATATCACAGAATCACAGAATCACCCAGGTTGGAAGGGATCTTCTAAGATCATCTAGTCCAACCAAGGAAAAAAAACCCACAAAAACAAACACACAAAAAACCCCACCACACAAACCTCACACCACACCCAAAACAACACCAATCCACTACTAATCCATATCCCTGAGCACCATGTCAACTCGTCTCTTGAGCACCTCCAGGAATGGGGGATGGTGCCTCAACCACCTCCCTGGGCAGCCCATTCTAAATGCCTGACAACCCTTTCAGGAAAGAAATATTTCCTAATATCTAACCTGACCCTCCCCTGNNAAGCCATTACCCCTTGTCCTGTCATCTGTGACCTGGGAGAAGAGACCAACCCCCACCTCTCTACCCCCTCCTTTCAGGGAGTTGGAGAGAGTGAGAAGGTCTCCCCTCAGTCTCCTCTTCCCCAGACTGAACACCCCCAGCTCCCTCAGCCTCTCCTCATAAGGCTTGTTCTCTAGACCCCTCACCAGCTTCATTGCCCTTTTTTTTAGGATGAGGGTTAATGGCTTCAAAGTGGGAAAAGGTAGATTTAGATTAGATATTAGGAAGAAATTTTTCACTCTGAGGGTGGTGAGACACTGGCCAGAGAAGCTGTGGCTGCCCCATCCCTGGAGGGGTTCAAGGCCAGGCTGGATGGGACTTTGAGTGACCTGGTATAGTGGGAAGTGTCCCTGCCCAGGGCAGGAGGTGGGACTGGATGGTCTTTAAGGTTCCTTCCAACCCAAACCACCCTATGATTCTCTGATTCATTAGACTGAACAATCCAGTGTTTTCAGGTTTTCTCTCCCACATTATAGTTTCTAGATATCTGAGCATTCTTTCTCCAGTGAGTCCATGCCTTTCTTGTAGTACCCAAACTGGAAATACTATTCCCTAGGAGGACTGACCAGTTCTACTGAGTGGGCAGGAAGAATTAATTTGTGTCTAACGCATAATATTTATATATCCCTATGTAGTGTCTATAGTGTCTGCTTTTTTGTCACTAGCCTGAGCCTGTGGCTCACACTGTGACACACAGTAACACTTAGATCCATTTCAGAACAATTTTTTGCCATTTATAGTACAGAATTCTAAGAAGCACTGCATTTATCCTTACCAAATGGTGATCGTGATCTTACCTCTAGAACTGGGAAATACTAAGACATCTATCTGGCTTTACAGACCTAATGCTTTTATGATGTAGAATGCTTCTGGTGACTTCCATATACATTTGTTAAAAGCAATGATGTTTATTATAAATAGAGTACTCTTCTAAGTATTAGCCATAGCACCATCAAAAAGGCTTGACATTGCAGGCACCAAAATACAAACACAGTGCAAAAGAAGTTTTAAAGTTCAGAACACGTGAGAAGGTGCAATTACATGTGATTCTTTTGTCTAAATGGATGTCAATGTCTCTTTTACATAATAATTCCTTTTTAATCTGTGAGTCTATGGTAAAATGAGCATTGATCCATGGTCCACTGACACAAACCACCACCACACTTCTGTGGAAACACTTCAGTATCTTTCCTTCACCAGCAGGTGTCTACGGTGCTAGAGACAGAACACGGTACCATTAGCTCTCTACTAATTCTTTTTCTAGGGTGAAGCTACAGCTTTAGTTCTGCAGGTCAGTAGGAAGATGTGTGTTTTCCCTGAAGAGCTTTACTCGCTATTGCCTTGACTCTGCCTAAGAACTGTAAGAAAAGTGGCTTTGGAGCAGTTGTAGCTTCCAAATAGAATCCAAGTGAATCATAGTAGTGATGAATGAGAAAACAGTAAACGTTTCCATAATGTAAGATGGGGATTCTTCTCTCATATAAACAGACACTGCTTTTTTAAATTCGATGGAGCGTTATAGCTTTTAATAAAATGTATATATACAGTTTAAATTGGACCAAGTTCTTTGCCTCATTGGAACTGCCTTTGGGAAAGTTTATTTTCTCTTCCTGGTATTTATGAAAATATGCTCTAATGTATCTTCTAATCATAATGATTTTAATAAAGCTGTAGTAATTTCAAGTTAATTCCAGTATGTATCAATTCTACAATGCGTGGGGTAGACAAAATCATGTACTGCAGAATATCAAATCCTTGCAAACGTTTTTAAAAATCTTCTAGTTGTAATTCCTAATCTGAATCACAAATGAAAAGAATTTGTCCTCAGCATTTCCCTATTTAACTCTTCCGACGGGGCTGTTGTCTTGCCTTTATAAAACATGCTCAGAAAGGAACTTTTTGATACAGAAATTGAGAACCTGCTTCTTGTTTGAATTGCTCCCTGCCTGCATTTGATAAAAATCCGCCATCTCGTGGCCAGTCGTGTAACACTGCTGCCCAGAAAAGTTAGGACAGCACCGGTAAACGGCTTGAAGAAAAACAACCTTATCTCAAGGACTAGCTACAAAACTTCTTCATGCAAGGCACCATTCCGATTTTCCTCTTTTTTCTGTGATGTTAAGTGTGAACTACTTGTGCAAAATGGGTATGAGTAGTAGATTCCCAATGTGTTTCCATTGTCAATTTAACTTCTTTCTTTCTTTCTTTCCAGGCTGTGGTGCCCTAGTGCTGGTCCAGTCTCTGCTTTCCTCCTGGAACAATGCTGACCAAACCCTTCCAAGAGGAAATCTGGGCGCAGCTGACAGCATGTTCTCTCCAGGGACCAGTGCAGCCACCTTTCAGATCAATGCAAGTCCCATCACGTTTGTCCTTCTCCATCTGGGATGGTGTTCCAGTGTTATCCTGGTAAGCCATATACCCTCAAAGGTCTTGGTGCCTTGGCCATGCGACATACAACTTTGGTATCATGCTATGTAAATGGCACTGTGGCAGGCTGCCACAGGTATTTTGAACTAAAAAGCCACAAACATTTTTGATAGTTGTGTCTCAGAATCAGAAAGGGATTGTGTGAGGCTCCAAGGAGATACAAGCTTCGCTCTAAGCAGCGTGGACATACTCATCTCCTTCACAATGTCTGTTGTGCAGACAATATCAACTGCAATAGTAACAGAATGCTTACAGTGTAAGAAAATAAAGTAGAATTGCCCCTTACTCTGTACTGATAAAGGACAAATTAAAGGGCAGACCTTGGGGGGAAAAAAGATCTGATTATAGAAAGTAACTGAAACACACTTTACCTAACAGTCTTTAGAACTAATATCATTTTAGGATTGCATGAACAATGCCATCCATGGGAATGTTCAATGGGCTGGATAACACATGGTGTTAGGGCTCCATTAATGAATTTCAGTCTGCTGGGAATCTAGCAAATTGTACTACCCCTCAGTACAATTTATTGCTTTAATGTGACTTAAAAGAAAAAAAGCATTCTGAAGTGTCCATTTCACAGTGTTCAGGTACTTGTGGACTGTAGGATGTTCTGAAAGTCCATCCAAGCAGGCACATGCGTGTGCATGCATGGAATCATAGAATTGTCTAGGTCTGAAGGGACCTTTAAGATCATCTAGTCTAACCATCAACCTGACTCTAATAAAAAAACATCACTAAGCCATGTCACCGAGCACTATGTCAACCTGTCTTCTAAATACCTCCAGGGATGGTGCCTCAACCCCTTCCCTGGGCAGCCCATTCCAAGGCTTAATAACCCTTTCAGAGTTAAAATTTTTCCTAATACCCAATCTGAACCTCCCCTGGTGCAACTTGAGGCCATTTCCTCTCATACCATCACCTGTGACTTGGGAGAAGAGACTGACCCCCCCCTGGCTACACCCTCCTTTCAGGGAGTTGGAGAGAGCGAGAAGGTTTCCCCTCAGCCGCCTTTTCTCCAGGCTGAGCACCCCCAGCTCCCTCAGTCTCCTCATAAGACTTACTCTCCAGACTCCTCCTCAGCTCTGTTGCCCTTCTCTGGACCTGCTCCAACCCCTCAATGTCTTTTTTGTGGGAAGGGGCCAAAAAATGGACACAGAACCCAAAGAAGGGCCTCACCAGCATTGAGTACAGGGGGATGATCACCTCCTGAGTCAATGCATGTGTACACAAACCCAGACACAGACACAAAGTCTTTCTCTTTCCTTCTAAGACAATTGCAGTGATATGTGTATCTTAGAGTTTTCATTTGATGTTAAATAGAACTGAAACACCCCTAAAGCTAAGCTTTCTCCTGGGTATTGCTAGATATTTCCTCTTACAGAAACGTCTTTCTCTGCCTCTTTCCTTTCTGCCTTCAATGTTAGACTTTCTGTGCTAGTGTTACATCCCTTATATTGGTGCAGATTGGGTTCACACAGTGCTTGCCTGTTAAGTTTCCAAGTGCTTGAGAGTTGTTTCTAGCTGTTTTTATTGGAGGAAAGTTGCTGGCCCCATTTTGTTAAGTATGAGAATCTGGCCCACAGGTATAGGTAAAATAGTGCAGGAATATGTCTTAGGATGCTGCACCAGAGAGGAAAACCCCATGCTAAGAGTTTCCTGACGCCGCTGCTGTTGAATTCCTTTCTCTTCATAATGGACAGGAGGCAAGTAAAATCAGAGGCAAGAACCTAGGCCACTTCAGTTGGCAAGTTGTACTTGAGAATGACTTCCACAAAGGGAGGCAGATAAGTAAATGATGTGCTTGTGTGTTGGTAGTCCCAGTGGAGTAAGTAGGATTTATGTTACATTTTTGGCCCTAGACAGGCAGATAGATTGCTGAGCCAGCCCTGTTAGAAATTGGGAAAAAAATAGCACTGGGTCTTGCTGATGCTGAGTGAAAATAAAGGTAGTATTATCTCAGGGAATCCATTGGGTATGTCCCCTTGGAGAATCCTCCTCTAAAAGTTCCTCACCTGAGCTGGCTGCAGAACTGAACAAGTTGACAAGAATTTCTCTTCTGTTTCTCTGGGTAATGAAAGCTCTAGACTGATGATGGGGGATATCCAACTCCCAGTGCTCTCAAACTGGCACCTTCCCTGATTATTGAATTCACTTGAAAACAAAAGAAAAAAAGTAGATTTACAAGAAAAAGAGAGACTCCAGTGAATAGTATGAGAATGAGATATAAAATTAACTGGTTTTTTTTTCCTTTGAACTGAACCCAGGAGCCTCAGTAAAGTTTACCCTATTTAAAGCATTAATTAGGGAGCTGACTATACATAAAGATAAAACAGAACTCCTGAAGAAGTCTCCAGGGACTCCAAAAAACCAGTTTTGTCTACATGAGGCAAAAGAATTTTAATTAGAAGCAACTGAATTGAAGTGAACTGATATGAGCGACAAAAACATATTCAGGGAACACAATGTATTCAGGGAACATAATTGAATGTTAATTAGCTAAGAGTTATATACTGACTGTTAATGAGCAGAAATGAATATGTATTATTTCTTATTAAGCTGGAAATGTATGGAACTAATTGAATTTAAATATAGTAGCTATAAAGCTGTGTTTATTACATGTCACTACTAACAACAGGAAAGACATAGGTGAATTTGTATTCCTTACTGCAGTATCATTTAAAATTTTTATTATGCTAAGTGATATTAATACATAGCTTTTCATGGAAACGGCTATTATGTTGAGCTAGTATGACTTGGTGATGCTTTCATTTGGATAGGTTTATGCTTTGTTTATTATAAATCAGGGAATTAAACACAACCAAGACAGAAGCTCTCTGATTACTGCAAGACAATGTTATTGCTTCTCATAATGAGTTTGGTTGAGTTAGTCTGTTTTCCTCTGGAGCTGCTTTGGAGTGCTGGATCAAAACACACCGAGTCCTGACTGGGAACTTCACTGGGGTCTGCAAACAAAGTAGGACTTAGATCCATGAGTAGTCATTGCAGCTGAAAGGCCACCTCTTCTCCTGTATGGAAAAGCCGGGTGTTTTCATCCTCCTCCACACTTTGAAATGGAAGGATATTTTGGGACTGAAATCAGGGAGGGTTTGCACACCTTTGAGCTTGTCTATGCCTTTTGAATTCAGGGATGTAAGCAGTGATTTTGTGGAAGTTAGATTGCTGTCTTCCTACTTAAATGGAAAAAATACCTTGTTTGGTCTGATTTGAATTTGAATTATTTTTAATTTTGCGATTTATACTTTTCTGATAAAATGAATATAAAATATTACATTAACCAGTGCTTTTACCTTTAGTAATCCGAATTTCTGATTATCGATTGTACAGATGTGTTTATACTACTGGATTTTTTAGTAGCAGCAGCAACTGCACGTTCATGTTTTGAAAGAATGTAACATTTTTCCTATTCACAAGAGGGCGATAAATCCCTAGTCATCTTTATCCAGCGTCTATTGAGTTATCAGTACATTACTGCAAAATGTCATAAAAAGCAGCTTGCTGGCAGGTAACTGATATGTATGGATGGATCTGTATGAAATATCACGACTCCTTTTGTTTTATGGGAAATTTAGGCCAGGTTCTGTTCATTTCATGCTGCTGCAGATCTTCTTGTTAATAGAAAGTAGGTGTGGAAAGTTATTTATAATACTCCCCCCACTACAAGTGCGAGTGTTTTCTTCCTGGTACACTTACAAGTATTAAATTCAGATGAATGTCAAGTGCCTCAAATAATACGATCTTCTGCATACTCTTTGGAAGAATTTCCCATAACCTAGAGGCTGTTGTGTATCTTTATTTATTGCTCATTGTTTCTTTGGTAAGCAGAATTTTCCGTTTCTTAACTTTAATCCTTTGCTTCAATTAAATATCTCTCCTTTTGAACCTCCCCTTTAAATGCAATCATATTTCATCTAAATAAACGGACAACAACTTTACTTTTTTACGTTGATATTGTCAGTTTGGGAAGCTCCCATTAGCACAGTGATTTCCTATTTGTGTAGACAACTTAGTAATTTATTAGAGCACTATTACATTTTAAAATATTTTGTTTTATTAACTTTCATATCCATTGTCTCCCTTAATAGTTTCTGGTTTACATTGTATAGTAAGAATAATTTCAGGAGTTTTACATGGAATAAGGAATAAGGGAAAGAAAAAGGAGCAACTGGTTCACCATACTGATTTATTTTATATCTCTGTTGATGTTACCTGAGTTCATTCCAGCTCCTGTGTTTGAAGGAGCTGGATTCCTTCCAGCTCTAAAGCCCCAATGACTCAGCCCATGCAATTTTTAAGCTGTCAGTATTAGAACAAATTCCTAATAATTTAGAGTGTATTATGGCCTCTGAAGAATGTTTTCACTCTGTGTCTTAATATGAAAAATAAATAAATGCCCGAAGTCTCTAGCAGTGCACTGAGGCATTCACTCAAGGTGTTAGTACAGTGTCCAGCTGAATTTAAGAGCCCTGGATGATGTGACTTCCAATATATTCCTTAAATAATAAGACAAGTCCATGATTCTTGGGCTCTTTCTACAATCTGAATGGAGTTCTGGGGCTGTCTCAGATGGCTGAGACAAAATCACCTCTATATCGTCTTTCAAGGACTTCAGCAGGCTTTGGTTGCAGAGATTCAGAGTCTTGCCTGGCCCCTTGCCCAGACCCCAATTACCTCAGGCCTGGGATAGGAGAAAGCTGTTAGAAAGCAGAGCTACCCTTAGCTTATGTATTTTTATATTCTCTTGCCTGTAACAACCTTCCCAATTCACCCCTACCCCCTCCTCACCACTGCAAGGGCAGAGTTGTCCTTGAGTGTAGCACCAGTTCCCCTGAGTTACTGGCAACCGTAACGCAAACAGGAGTGTGACTGGGCAACCAGCGGAGCTTGGAAGAGATGCTGATTGGAGTTTGGGGGAGAAAAGTTTCTCTTGCTTTGTTTAAATGAAATTAGTGTCTGTCCCATTCTTTTCATAATCACCAGACAAGGTCTATGTCCTCTTCACTCTTTTCTCTCAACTCCAAAGCCAAAGGGTTTTAATGGGCATCATGCCACAACAGCAGTTCCTAGGTTGGGAGCTCCACTTCACAGAAGTTCTCTCAATACAGCTGGGCGTTTGAGCTATTGCAGTTAAGACCAAAATTATAAAACAAAACCACTTGATTCTGTCTTTTGGTTCCCATCAGCTTTCCTCTGGACAACAGTGGAGTTCCATGTGCCCTTCATTAACATCTCCTAACTTCTTTGGCAGATGCAACCCCATTTCTGCTGAGGGGTATCTGAGGGTATGAAAGTCTTAATAGGGCAAATTCAATTGTAAATACCATATGCCTCACTGTAATGTATAACTCATGTCTATCAGCTAAGGAAAACAAACCCTTCTTACCACAACTATGTGCCCTCCAGAACTCCATCCATATGTCAGAGGATACTCTAGTCATATTTTTGTCATACTATTTAAAGTTTTAAGTACACCACAAGAGTAGGAGAGCAAGCATGCAGACATGCCAGTTCTTTTTATATATTTGCAAGAAATAAAGAGGATTTGAAATTGAAAAAGCAAGAGCAACTGAAGTATTTCTAACCAGCTCACTAGCTGTGATTCAGCTTAGGTATCTGAGGAAAATAAGACATTGGTAACTAAAGAGGGGAACAGAAGGCATTTTTATCTGTCCATTGTAGGAAGATGTCCTTCAATTGTAGACAATTTTGTTGAAGTCTATGGGCTTCTTACAGTGGGTAGGATGAGAAAATCATCAAGAACTTGCTTTGGCAATAGGAAGCTAAAGATTCAGTGGTGTCACTGACTGAACAAAAGCAGTGGGAATCCCAGGACACACAGTGCAGGTTGTGTCAAACCATGAAGTCTATTTTAACCTCTGTGTTGATGTAAGTCTTGAACATGAGCAATAATTGTCCATTGTGAACTGCTAATAGATAGCTCCTTTGCTCAAACAAGTTTCTGGATACCTTTTCAAGTGCTAACACTGAAGCCACCCTAATGCTGTTAATTATACAGGTAAGAAAAACAGCAAAATTCATGTGTGCGAGTTCAATTAACACTAATGTAATCTGCCCTGAAAAACACCTTTTCAAATGCTGCAGATGTGTTGCTGATGGTAAGAACACTAGGTAATTTAAGGCAAGTCCTGGTAGGTTAGGGTTAGGGTTTGGCAGTCAGTACCCATGAAGACCATAGCAGCGGCATCTCTTCTATACAGGCAAGGTTGATATAATATAGGGACTAGCCTAGAAGCACATGACAGAGATGTATTGTGAGCACTGCAGTACAGATTAAAAGAAATACTTTTTTAAAGGAAAATGGGAGGAAGAATGGAAACAATGAGTCTTGCAAAAAAGGAGTGAATGTTAGGGAAAAGGCTTGATATAACTTGGTGGTTTTCAGGGACCTGCTGCTACTTCTGCATTAAGAATAAACGTTTTGCTTTTTTCTGCTGACTGTAGCCAAAATTGATGGCAAGCCAAAAGGTCTGAGGAAGAGTGTCTTTGTAACAGTGAAATTTCAGATGCTGGTTGTAGGTCCTTTGCCCAAGCATTGTAACTCCTTTTGTCTAAGAAGGTTTGAGTCTGGAAATGTGCTTTAGGATTAGAAATACTGACTAAGCTCTACCCAGCAGGCTTGGAGAAGCTTTTGGACACTGATATGTGAGGCACGTTCATCTGAGACTGGGATGGGGCCTTGAAGAATAAAACAATAACCTCCTTTTCCTCTGTGGACTCGGATCACAGAGGCGGATGTTAACAAAGGATTATGGAACTGTAGCTCAGTTCTCATAAAGAGAAATGGTGATTAGTTACAGAGACTTGTGAGCATACTTCTTCCCACGAGCACAGGGGCATGGACCCGCAGGGGCCGGGTGTTGGAATTTCACCCATGCTTCACTGGGCAAACTCTGTGCTGGTTCTCCAGTCTGTAGTATGATGTGGATGATTCAATCCCTATCTTACTGAAAGGATTGAAAAGCATAATCAATTGTAAAATGCATTGAAACAGAAAGTGCTGCCTCAGTGCAAAGTGGTTTTATCTACTGCTGCACACCCAAAGGATTTAATTTTGAGGTAGAGACACATTTTTAATGCCTGTGATTTGTACTGAAAAAATCAGAATTAATAAAGCCTTGGGTGGGTGGTGTTGGAATCTTGTTCTTACTGAGGTCAGTGGCAATTCTTTCACTGATTTCAGCAGGAAAAAGATCAGGCCACTTTATTAGGGAAATATTAGGTAAATACAAATGTTTCCAAAACTTAAGGATCTGGGATTTTTGGCAGACTAAATTATGTGGTGCCAGTCCACACCCTGGTAGCCAATGCTTCAGTACAAACACTTTCTATCGATTAGTTACTTGGGGATTTATTAGGTTGAATTTTTAATATTTGAATAGCGTAGGGTTTTTGGCAGACAGTGGACCAAGATAAAGTATGTTAATTGACAAAGGAAAGTAAATTGAAAGGATGTGTACCATTAAAATAGATCATATGGTCCATGAAAGAAGTCACAAATAAATACAGTGGTGGAAATCAAAAAGTGACAGTAGATGGGGAGAAATCGAAAGAAAGAAAGAGAGAAAGAAAGAAAGAAAGAAAGAAAGAAAGAAAGCAAGCCACAAAAACAAACCAAAAAGACCTTGTGGAGATTTACCCTAGCATGATTCCAGTTTAAAATGTATTGATATTTGGGAGATGTCTCTGCCAGTTATGAAGCCAAACAGGAAACATGGCTTTTGCCCAGAAGAATTTCAGAGTGAATAGGTCTGCTAACCATTTATATATCAAAGCAGTCACCAAAAGGGCCAGAGAGGCAGAGCAACAAATCATTTCCAGAAGCTGCCATTATCAGGATTTAAGAGTAATGTTAATCTCAGTGTTGCTACAAGAGTAAATATTAATGTCAGTATTTTAAATAAAATCTGATTTTGATTGTGGTGTGGGGGCTTAGAATTGGTCTTGGAAAACCATGCTGTAGCCATGTTAGCTGCAGTCTTTTGATATAAAAATGACAGAAATCTGGAAAGTTTTCAAAACAATATGTACTGTCATGTTAAATCACAGTGCAGTGATTCATCTGACCATTGAGGACCCATATATTAAGTAGAGCTAACAGACAGGTGCACAGGTGACTTTCTTATTAAAAAACAGAATACCCCTCATTTATTTCTGATGTTTTTCTAAAGGATTTGTGCTTTCAGATGACTGTATGCCTTTGCATTCGTTTCTTATTTTGGAAAGGAAAATCTTTTAATAATGTTTAGCATCAGCCTCTTCCACCCCTGCAATTTGCTGCTCTGGTAAAAGTGCTGTTCCTCTGCAAAAGCTCATAACGTGCTATATGAAATGTCAAGAATGATAAAGCAAAACAAAGAACCTCTGAAGGAAAATGTGCTGCCATGAATATCTGAAATCTACTGAACCACTGCTTTATTATACTTAAATTTCAATAAACGCTTTTCTTAAGAGCTTGTGTTTCAGTAGGCAGGCAAATAACTTTTCTATGTAAATAGCAGTATTTGCCTTTTCTTAAAAAAATGTATTCTCACAAGAGTGGTAAATCCTACAAGCAGGCTAAAACACAGTTTAGGCCAGGAGATATGGAATAAAATCTCTGAAACCTCTCTCTATGCTTGTTGGATTGTCATTTGTGTCCATAGAGCAAGAATACCATAGAGAACTCATTTTCACAATGTTTTTACTTATGTTCAAGCTTAAAAATAGTTGAGAAGCGAGGAACCCAAAACCTTCAAAAGGGCATTAATAAGCTCATTTTGCATCTTCCTTGTTTTATGTCTTGCTCCAGATTTTATATCCTTGCTCCTAGCAGATATGGTATGGCACAAGATTTATTTCTAAGTGCTTATCACTCCTTAGTAGAAAGCATTTAAGTTTTTCCATAAGGATGCTTTCTACTCACCTTTTCCTTGATAGCATTTTAATCCACTTACTTTACCCTGAAGTATCACTTGGAATGCTGCTCGGCGGTTGGCAAGGGTTACTGGAACCACTAATGCATTAAAGTTGGATGCTGGAGGTGTTAATGCTTTGCTGCCAGTTGTGTTTCAGCACGAGCTGTCTCTGCTGTCAAAGGACTTCCTTTCCTAAATGCAAGGCCAGCGTTATCCTTGTCTGAAGTCTTCCTCAGTAACTCTTCCAGTTACCACTTCTAATTTCCTGAGAAATCAGGCTCAGAGACTGGAAAGTTCAGAAATGTACCTGTGCTTGTTTTTACAAATGTTTGCAAATATAGTTGTTTTTCATTGGTGGTCATTTCAACATGTTTCATTTGCATCTCTCGAGGGACAATTTAGGAGCCAAGTGGGAAGACAAGCAAAAAGGATAGAGTGTGACCGGCCCACCTTGTGCCTTCATCCTTTGCAGAAATGTCACTTGACTAATATTTTCAGAATGAAAGGCAGAGCCTTCACTTCAGTTTTATATTCTGCTTATGCTTTTGTGCTACTCCACATAACATCTGAGAGCTTTTGGGTAGTTTCTCAGGTGAGCCAACTGGTATCTCTCTCGTAGAGCTTTTTCTTCTCCTCTCTCTTTCCAAAAAGGAATACTATAAGAGAGTAGTAAAATAATAATAATATTGCTACCTGTAGTATATTGAGTGCTGTGGTGAGAGCTTAGTTTAGAATGGACTAAAAAAATGCTAGAGTTGCAGCATTCTTAAATCTGGTGGTTTGCTTGGTGAGGTTGGAACAGTTCTCAAGCTGGTTTAGGAGGTCGGTTTCACGGTGGCTAAAACTGGTGATCACAATACCTATCCATTAAAACAAAACCGCTTGTTTTTACACAGACCTAAGGCACCTTTCCCTTGGAGATAATACCGTAGAAGAAAGTAGCTTAATGAAGAAAGAATGGAAATGTTGGAGAATTCTTTGGTTCTATTTTGAGATGTCTTTTCCCTGTTCTCTATCTCAAAGTAAACATTCTGTCTTTGCAGGAATATATGGAGTTGTAGGTCAAGACCTCTGAATATGCTTGGATAGTTTGAAATGAAGAGGCTACATCATAGCGGGGTTGAGCAAAAATTCTGTGGCTGAGCTTAAATGCTTCTGAGGGGAGAATAAGCATGTTTAAGGAACTTTGAGATAAAAACCCAGGGATTTTTAGCATGCACAGCTGTGCAACAGTGATCCAGCTTGTGCTGGAACACAACAAGGGAAGAAAAACCAATGAGAAGAATTACTAATGAGAAGTACCTAGCATGCCCACACACGGAGGGTGTCCAGAGAAGGGCAACGGAGCTGGGAAGGGGTCTGGAGAGTAAGTCTGATGGGGAGCAGCTGAGGGAGCTGGGGGTGTTCAGCCTGGAGAAAAGGAGGCCAAGGGGAGACCTTCTCACTTTCTACAGCTCCCTGCAAGGAGAGTGTAGCCAGGGGGAGGTCGGTCTCTTCTCCCAAGAAATAGGCAATGGCACAAGAGGAAATGGCCTCAAGTTGCACCAGGGGTGGTTCAGATTGGATATTAGGAACAATTTTCACCCTGAAAGGGTTATTAAGCCTTGGAATGGGCTGCCCAGAGAAGGAGTTGAGGCACCATCCCCGGAGGTATTGAAAAGACAGTTGACATAGTGCTTGGTGACATGGTTTAGTGATGGGTTTTTTTCTTTTTATCAGAGTCAGGTTGATGATTGGACTAGATGATCTTAAAGGCCCCTTCGGACCTAGACAATTCTATTATTCTATGTTTTCTGGAGAGAAGACCAATAAATACTTGCACAATTTCTATCAATGACTCTGAATGCTGAGTACTCCCACCTTGTCTGACTGAAAGGCAGGCTGTATTCTGTTGTTTCTACACATTCTGCCATGGCAGAGTCGTGGCAGCAGCCACATTCTTTAGCACTGCTGGATTGGAAAGCTGATGGCTTTTGGGCTAGCACTATTAGTCCATCACTAGCTGCCCGGAATTACACCAAAATTAAGAAGCTCCATAATTATGAAGAGTATGATCATGCTTACGTCTACCCCGCTCACCATACAAGTCTTCAAGGGGGAGGGAATTAGCAGATGCCTGTGGTTGCTCTGCAGTTCTTCAGAAAAGATGGTGGTTCTGGGTCTAAGTGCCTCTTCCTGCAGCAGCTCAGACTCCCTGGTTCCCCATGGATTAACTAGTTCATGTTTTTAACTTGATGTAGAAAGTGGTGGTGTTATTACTTATTACTCCTTGGTACAGGGATTCAGGACTAAAAGGTTTTAATTATAAAAAATATGTATGCAGGGAAACACAATCCCATTGTCTGAATTCCAGTCAGTTTTTCTTTGTGGTTTTCTGTTACGATGTAGTCGACTTTTAAGAACATGTGATTAAAAAAAAATATATATATTTTTGTAAAATGGATGTTGCCTGATGTTAAAATATTTAGATTTATTCTATTTTTAATTGCATACAGAGCTGCTTTGATTGAAAATATTTAGACTGATGAAGCTCATGCCAGTGGACTGTATTTGTGTTTGTGCTCAGCTCCTCAGGAAATTGCTTGTCTGCCTCTGTTGCTTGGCTAGAATGGATTTAATGAAAACAGTTCTTTGTTGTTGTATTTTAGAATAAAACTGGTGTAGGCACTTTGGAAGGAAAATGCTGCTGACTTCTCAAGTAATAATAAGAAAAAGTGTAAATCGATTTGTATGTGAGCTGTATTATTTCTCATTCATTGTATTGCTTTGATTCAGAAGCCTTAGAGAGGTTAGAAGTAGGCTTTTGCTGTGGGCAAATGATGTAACTGATAAAATGAACAGGGATTAATATGGAGTAATTGACAGTCTGTCTGTTTTAAAGTTATTCGTTCCACTACCTGTCAATCACTGGCAAGATGCAAGTTGATGAAAGCAAGAGCTTCTTTTTACTTCCTCCTCTAATGAAGAATCATTTCCTTGACTCTGCATCTCACTGGAGGTTGATCAAGTCCAGACCTCAATTGTGTCTTTGCCTGAAAAGATGGACATAGTAATTTGGTGGAAACACTTTTAAATTAATAAATAAAAATGAATAGTTGTGTTATTTCATTTATTATAATTTAACTTGTGAAAATGTGAAGTTAATCTTGTTGAATGCTTCGCTTCTAGGGAGACCAAGTAGTTCTAGCTTCCACTTAAGGCACCAGGGCTAGCATGAGTTAGTGAATATTATAAAAAAAAGTTGCCATCAACGAACTAACATGAAACACATTTTCAGAAACACAGCTGCAGTCAATAGTCTTCAAGAGTAAAAAGCATTATGGACAAATATCTGTATTGGGTATGCAATCCTGGTGCACGTGTACAGTCAGTGTAGTTCTTGGGCTCTAGAGGTCTGATACAGGGCTTTGGACCCACGCTCAGCTACCAGGGTTTGCGTGTTTGCACACAGTTTGAAAACAGCATGCTTTGGAACCCAGTCATGTCCTGTGGTTTCCTCATATCCTTCATGTTGGATGAAAAATAAGCTGTCATTCAAGGCATTGTGGAAACAGAACTATTTTAAAAGGCAGTCATTGGATGTGGTAAAATGTCCGTTGTTTATAGCCTTTAAATCAAGGGTTGTTGCCTATCTAAAAGTGACTGTGAGAGATGTAGTAATCAGTGGCTGAAATTTGAGGGGACATTTAAGGAGATCAGGCTAAATTATCACAATGTTCCTTCAACAGTAAAAGCTATAAACACAGTACTGAGCATATGTACAAGCAGAATTGTATGTGCCACATTTATGTCGAAATGGGTATCTACCGTTCTAAAGCACTTTGGGAGGAGAGGAGGGGGCCTTCACTTTAACCCTCCCTTCCCCAAAGTCAGCACGAGGACTGAGTTGTTTTAGTGCTGTTCAAATAGGAAGGAAGAAAAGAACATCTGTACTTTATTCATAATGCAAAAAAAATGCTGTTGTGTTTAATTCTAGGTCGTTGTTTTTTCCCCTAATAACAAGAGAATTTTGCATTTTGATAAAGTAAAAGTGTGTTAACGAATAGCCACTGGTACTGTGATACAGATAAAAGCTAGTCATGTTAATAGTATGCACCCATCCCATCAAGGAGGTCTTGCCAATATAGATTAGAATGTAATGGTTACTAGACAGTGAGGGAGAATAGATTAATCTGTATAAAAGTGAAGTATTTAGTGCTATTCTTCAGCTCCAGATAATGAAATGCCATCGAGACACAGTTAAATTTCTGTTTATTGACAAACATCTGCTGCAGTAAAGAGCCTGCCAGGAGCATGGTCTATGTTTTGAATTGATTTTATATCCTGGTAAGTCTCCGTAGTTCTGTGAAACATGCCCAAGTGCTGGAATGGAACCCAGTACTTTTGTCTGTAGTAATAATTTATCTGCTAGCTTGTCTGTGATTATTCCTCTCCTGGTGATCCTCCCCTTCCCCTTGCAAATCATAGCAGAAGGAAGACCTCTGCTTTGCCCCTCTAATGACAAGGTAGTTCATCTCACAGCTTTGAGCTGCTTGAATAGTTATTTTATATTATTCAAGTATAATTTATCAATAATTTGCTAATATTTCCATGATGTTTGAGGGTTTGGTATCTGCCTAAATGTGGTAGCAGCTGTGAAAGCTGTTTGGCTGAGAAGAATAACTTTTGGACTCAAAGTGTAGCTTTATGGTGCTGCCCCTGAGGATCCAACAATGAGGGCTGCGTGATGGTGGGCTGACATGGGGGAGATGGGAGTCGTGCTGGCTTTGAAAGGGTGAAACAGAGCCATAATATCTGTGCAGATGAACCACATGGCTGCTTATCTCAGGTATCCATTTACTCTACCACTTCCCTTGCTCCTTTAATATAGTAGTCATCCTCACTTACAGCCCCTATACGGTCTGATTAATCCTGCGAAGTTACTGGCTGGCAGCTCTCTAGTTTCTTTGTTAATCCAAGACAGGATCCTATCCTTCTTTCTGTCATTCATAGAGAACAAGTGATACGAGGAGAGGCTGAGGGAACTGGGCATGTTGAGTTTGGAGAAGAGGAGGCTGAGGGGAGACCTCCTTGCCCTCTACAACTCCCTGAAAGGAGGGTGCAGAGAGGTGGGGGTTGGCCTCTTCTCCCAAGGGAATCATTGCAGGAGCAGAGGAAATGGTCTGAAGTTGGGGCAGGGGAGGTTTAGATTCGATCTTAGGAAGAATGACTTCACTGAGAGGGTGGTCAGTCCCTGGAACAGCCTGCCCAGGGAGGTGGTGGAGTCACCATCCCTGGAGGTATTTAAGAAATGTGTAGACATGGCTCTTCAGGGCATCCTCTAGTGCCTGAGATTATTGGTTGTGTCTGTTTGTGGGGTGTGGTGTGGGATTTTATTTTATTTTGTTTTATTTTATTATTTTGTTTTATTTTATTTTAACTTTATGGTTGGACTGGATGATCTGTAAGGTCCCTTCCAACCATGAAGATTCTGTGATTCTGTCATTCTCCAAAGATTTGTGTTATGGGTGTGAGAGCACAGCAAGCATCACTCCCAGTGAGCAGGATTTCTCACCATATCTACTCAACTCTCAAACATCCAAAGATATTTCAGAGTATCTTTTCTGCGATGCCATAGTTGTGCCATACCTTTTATTCATAGAGGCAAGGCCTGACTAATTTCCCATTCTCTGGGCTGAGAAGTTGACATGCTAGTCACATGCCAAAATCTCTAAAAAAATGACTTTGCAAAGGGAATTGTAGAGTTAAACAAACAGTTGAATTATACTGGAGAATTGCAGTAAGGCGACCGGTTAAAATTAGATTCAGATGGTATCAGTTTAAAGAGCAAAACACTTAACAAATGTGCACATCTAGAAAAAAAAAACCAACTGTGGATATTGGTTTGGAATATAACGGGTGCGTGGCTGAGATGCTGTGGGCCAGGGGGGAGCTTTGCTGGCAGCACCCTGTGCACTATGGCTCAGGCTGGGGGGGACTTACCTCCTACAGGGAGGAAATGCCTTCAGCCCCGCTCAGTGGCTCCCACCCGCTCCTGGCGGAGAGCGGGGTGCCCTTGGATGGCTCTCCTCCTTTGGCTGGAAAGGATGGTCACTAAAATGCAGAGCCCGAGGGACACGGGGAGGAGGGAGGGAGGGAGGGACAGGCAGACTCAAAGAAAAAGCTGCCTAAATAGGGAATATAGGTAGCGGAGTAGATAGGAGAGTTGTGGAAGACAGGACAGCAGTTCTCCCTCTCTTTAAAGAAACGCCTTTGTAAATGCATTTTCACACTTACTCCCAACAAAATATGCTTTCCTTTTGATGTTTGAATACCCTTTAATCTTTATGAATAGCTTGGTATTACCCCAAAATAACAGACACAAAGAGAACAAAATCCTCCTGCCTCCTGCTTGGCAGTCTCTTGTTCTGCACGGAGGAGTGATACAGCTCTTTCCTGTGCTGCCTTGGGTACACGGACTTGTTCTGGGGCCATGCTTTTGCTGGGAGGGGAGAGGGTTTGGGCTTGATGAAGGCACTTTTCACTAATTCTCACCGAGGGATTCCCGCAGGGTGGCTGGTGCAGTGATTCCTTTTAGCCTGCAAGTGGCATTGTTTGTCCGGGTACTGGACTCAGTAGTCTAGTTTATCTGAAAACCTCACCTAAAGCCAAGCATTTCAGAATCGCTCTTCCTTCTCAAATGTTTGTGTATGCCAGCCTGTTTGCTGACTCCAGAAATAAAGTCAAACTAGAAGCAGTGCTGTGTCAACTGCAATAGCTCTCTCTGGGTTTGCCATGGATTATTGTGAAGCCACTCCTTGGCACAACAGAGGGTTTTCTCTCCTTGAACTTCAGGAGCACCTCTTGTTAACATCCACACTTCATAAATGCCCTTCTGAACAAGCTGCCTACCTTGGGATTGCACAACGGGCTCTAGTGAGGATGCAGCCTCTTTCCAAATTCATGAGAAAGTAGGACTGTGTAAGTCCCGTGAACTTTAGTTATATTATTTCCATCATAATTTCTGCAGAGGCTCCTTTGGCATTTTCACAGCTCGTGCCACAGTTATCCAGGTCATGCTCCATTATAGAAATGTGACTCTTAAGAATTTTAGCATTGGCAAGCAGGAGAGCTGCATCTTCTATGAAGATACAGGGAGAAAATAGAATAGGAATTCTGAATAGTTTGCTAATCACAGCATTCCAGATGTACCCGAAAACAACAGTGCATTTTCCGTTGGTCCATTTTGGGGGATTTTTCACTTTTGAAAAACTAGAATGTGTTCCCACAATGAGTGTGAACTCCAAGAGGGGGCCTCTTTTCTCATAAAATTTTGATTAGGAAATGTGGGAAGGTGGTTCTCCTGTGAGGCTGTGTTGTGAGCTGCGAGTCTGGATTCTTTTACGGCTTCGAGAGAGATCTTTGCACTTCTGTAGCAAAATATTTAGTTAGGATTCATGGTACACTTACAGACAAAGTGTGAATCATTATCTTTAAGTTTTTAAGTAGAGAAACTATGGCCAGTTCAACACATGAAAAAGCTGAAGTTAATTTCAAAAATGGGTGCCTAAATGGATGTTGTAACATGTGTATTCTTAAGTCCTTCAGGTTCCTTTGCCTGCAGTGAGTAAAATACTAATGAGGAGGAATAAAATACTCTGAAGAGAGCTGAAGAAGATGAATTAGGCTTGGTATTTACCTGTAAAGCTTAAAAAAGGTGAGAAAGAATGTGCTCCCTTGTCTCTAGACCACTTCAGCTTCATTAAAGAAAAATTCCCTGTGAATTCAGGACTTCACTGCATGTGTGTAACAGCCTTTGAATAGACACAGTTTTCTCAGGAACACTAAAAGCTGCCAGTGTGCCCAGAAACATAATATGTTTTAGCAATATTTATTATGGTGTTAGCTTTAATTTTCAGAGACCACATCCAGTTTTACGTAGCTAGGATTTATGGAGCAGAACTTTTCAAGGACTAGAATTATTTAAAAAGAAATATTTTCATTTTTCACACACAGAGGCCCTGTGAGGTTTCAGAATCCACACAGCTTTCAATTTTAGGAGTATTCTTGCCTGTGTTTTCAGGAACTTTTCACATTCCTGAATCTAGTTATGGGGTTTTCCCCCTAATTGAATCCAGCCTTAAAGGCTGGAGTCACGCATTCTGTCAATTAGTGCAAATAAGTTCCCTGAATTCATTTAGTGGGTGCAAATAGTTTTTATAGTTTTTATTTAGTGCTGTTTGTAGCACTGCCTCTCCTGTGTATTTTGTCATGCTCGTGCAAAGGGTGCTGGGACTTTCATATGTCTAAGCTTTCCAAGAAGGTCACAGGAGAAATGCTCTCCACTGGGACAGTTAATTGCGCAGTACTTGCCAACAGTTATGCTTAGCTGGTTTTAAAGGTGCTTTTCTGGTGGTGGTCCAGCAACAAAATTAGTTATATGGCTTTTCTTTTTAGGGATTACTCATTGTGTGGTTCTCTCTAGTCCATCCAGTGGAGGCCATGGCTGGACCAAGGCAGTCTTGGGTACTAGGTGTACCCTAACTCTAAGCTTGCTTGTAGATATCTGTGTGGCTTGGAAGGATGGTGGCACAGAGCCCCCATTCTCTTAGGGAGCATGGGGAACAAGTGTATGGAATTTTTTTCTCAAAAATTTGGTGTTTCCTTCTCTGTAAAAGCAGCAAAGCTATCAAGATGGAATTCTTGCCCTTGTGCAACCTGGGGAAGCCACAGCACTCAGGCTGTTGTCATCATCAGCCTGTGGAGGTTTCATTGGCCAGTTTTCTGAGCCACCTTTGCAGCCAGGAGGGGTTGTATGTTTTTGGGGTTTGTTTTGGTTTTTTTACTGGGTTTGGGTTTTTTTTTGTCCAGAAGACTAGACTTCTGCATACAATCCCAAGTGCAGGGACCTGTCTTGGTGGAAAACTTGGCTTCAGGGAGGGAGAAGTTATTATTATTTTATGTTGTGGGAGGTTAGTACGGCATGATCCTAAAAACTTGTGGCCAGATCTTCTCTTGGTGCTGCCTTTAGTGAAGGATGTCAAGTAAGGAGCAAGCAGTTGGAAAATAATGGTGTGGAGAAGACCACAAAGGGATGTCAGATAGACCAGGCAAACTTCACACTTCATTTGGACAAGAGTTTTGCCTGCACGGTTTTACTCTGCCTGTCTACTTGTGTGTCCTATCATAATCTCTCGTGAAAACAGATGAAGTGCTTTTGCAGGGTGTGATTATTACCTGTAGAGCTTTCAACAGGCTAAAACCTACTGCAGTGTTTATTTCATGGGAGACTGAAGATCTCATAGTATTATAAGCAATCCACATTTAATAGCTTTCTGGATGTATTGGTGAGTGTGGCTTTCAATAATTTAATGTGGAGGATTGCTAAAACAGTGGAAAAATCAATTGTATTTCTAGTACTGAGGGTAATCCACCTGCGAGTGTCTTTCAGATTGGGTTGGTGTTTAGTGCACAGTTATAGCTGTGATTGGAGAAATACCAGGCAACCACTAGAGAGGCTTATGATGAGATGTTGATACTGCTTCTTCTTCATTTCCCTGTGCCTAATGTTGTCTTCTTTACTTGGAAGCGTGCACATCTTGATCTAAAACATTGGGGATGATGATTCAGCTCTTTACTACGTTCTCACCTGTAAAAGCCAGTGGGGGTTCTTGCATGAAAAAGAAATGCAGATTCACATCCTGAAGAGGAAATGTGAATCTCTGGAGTTGTCACTTTGAAAATGTCGTTTGTTTGCAGTTGCATATAAGGATTTTGTAAATTTCTAGGGTTTAAATTTGCTGAATTTTAAAAATTAAATTCTTGGTTATCTTTCAGAAGCGCATGTTTGCCACATGGCAAAATGAGCTGTGTTTAAAGTACTTGCTGAAAGCATGACCCTATGACAATAAGCATCAGTTTACCCTGAAGAGAAAATAGCTTTTAAAAGGATGTAAAGTAACCTTGTTTTGAAGTCTTCGGATTCACACAACCTCAGTGTGTGTGATTATGTATAGAACTTGCCAAAACCAACATAGACAAATGATGTGGGTAGACACCTGCTGCGCCTTATGAAAAATGCTTCCTGGGGTTAAGCAGGAGATGGTTACCTTGGTCTAGTTTAGGCACATCTGCAATTTTTTGGCCCCTATATATTTTAGAAAATATGACTGAAATCCTGACATGCCATTGATTTCCTGTGCCTGTAACAGATTTTCTGTGAGATCTAGATAATATAAATACCTCGCTCTATTCTACTTCATTTCTCCCGATTCTGCCGCAATTTTTGCCTCGTTTATTTTGAATACTAGGACCTCTGACACAGACATTAGGATCTCTGACACCAGGACTCATCTTGCTGTCAGTTTGCCATGCATTGTGTACCAAATGTGCACTCTCAACTGTGAACTTCTGCTTAATGCAGGTGTACAGTATTGTATGCAAATATAAATATGCATAGATATCTACACCTATTTGTTAGGATAAATATCTAATAAAATCATTGGCACTAAAATTCTTATGTGGCCTCTCTGGTTCAAAGACGTGCAGATAAAACTCCCTTATTCTGAACTCGAAAACAAAAGTAGGAAAGAAGACTCTGTGTAGCAGGAGTTGAACAGCCAAAGGGAGCTGAGACTTCAATGGAAAAGCTCTATTTAAGCTCACGGTTTCACTACATTAATAGAGTAAATCGAGCACAAAATCTGCTCTCAACTTCTCCTGTTTGATATTTCTGAATTTTTCCGTCCCAAGTACAGAATTTGCTTACACAAATAAAGAAGGTATGAAGACAAAACATATCTGAAGGTCCTGGAGTGTCCTGGAGTGGGTTTGAACTGACGATTTACAGGTAACAGCTGACTCCTCCCTGCCAATTTCTTTTTTTGGTCCCAGTGTCTAGTTGTTTATGTAAGAAACAAAGCAGAAAGAACAAAACAGTAAGAGGTGATAAAAGTGCAGTGAAACCAAACCAAAATCTGTAATGGCCATGAGTGCTTTTATATATTTAGCATTTCCTCAAAGGACTTGCTTGAAGCAAAAAGCAAAACATGAAAGCTGAAGAGCCACGGGGCAAGTGCCATGCCTTTTGGGTTGGAAATTTATTCCCTTTTAGCTTCAGGGTTTTCCTAGATTCAAAAATACTACATGAAAGTGAGAGGAACTGCAATTTACCTACTTGAGCATAGAATCAAGCCATAACTGTACACACATAATGAGTGATATTTGACAGGAGACAGAGGTCTGACACGGTGCTAAATAGGAAGGCGCCTAAATGTAAGAATGGTCAAAAGGCATTATTCACAAAAAAGGAGTCCTACAAAGTCCTACAAATGAAGATTTTAAGAGGACATAAATAGAAGCCTCTTGGATCACATGGGAAACAACAGAAAGAGTCCTCCTCCTTCATACTTTTGAGCTGTTGAACAAGAGAAGAGTACGTGTTTGTTAATGGAAAAGGAAAGCACGGGAATGCAAGAATTCAATGAGCCCTGCCAAGTCTTCAAATAGTGAGGAATTGCTTGCTCCCTGTAGAGGAGTGGGTTCAACAGCAGGTGCATTGACCACAGAGAGAAGGCAGAGACTGGCCCCTGGGGTTCTGCCTGGGTCCCCTAGTCCACTGCTGTCCTGTAGCCCAGAACTGCTGCCGTGGGACTCCCCGCAAGGCAGGTTGAGGGACTCGAAAAGGAGAGCCGTGGAGAGAGACACTGGCCAGAATTGTCTATTGTAAGTACAACCACAAAAGAAATAATGTCTCCATGGCTTAACTAACTGTGTGATGGGACACTGGATGGAAGACCTGTGGCTGAATTTCCTAATTCCTTGGCTGGTGGTGATTGGAAACCTCAGGTGGTGGGGATGCCTGGCATCCAACTGCGGAAGGCGAAGCTGCTTTCTAGCTACAGCCTTCTTGGCAGCAGCATTATGGCTGTTGTAATGGCCATAAGGGAGACAGAATAAGGCTGTCCAAGGTTAAAGCTGTGGTTAGAGGCCCAAAAAACAAGCCCACTTGTTAGATAGATTAATATTGTGAATTCCTGTCTTTTAGGAAGGGGAGACCACCTCCAAATGGTTCTAGGAACAGACTGCCAAGCTCCAGGCTAACGTAAATTAAAACACTTATGCTCTTGCAATTTTAAGTTTATTTTGGCAATGCCAGCAAATTCTTAACAGCAGAGCAAGTTAGTCACTGCGTAGTAGTCCTGAGAAGTCCCAGAGGAAAGCATTGGGCAGTAAGAGACAGCTGAAAGCTCAGCAGTTTTCTGGTTTGTCACCCTCAGGCTCATTGTGCAGAGAGTCCATGGAAGGGAAATGCAGACCCGGAGTGACGTGAGGCCTTTTATTCTTATCTCCCCTTTTTAGAGTGGCTTGTTGGTTGTCTGGTAGAGTCTGAACATGCACATGGTGGAGCTGGCTGCAGCTGAACTTTAGAAGTGTACTAGGAGCCTGGGGATTTGCCAAGTGAGGTGAAAGAATGATCCAGATATTATGTCAGTGTGGGTGCAGCCCTCCCAGGGCTGGTTAGGCTGGCCAGCCTGGTAGTGTTGGAAGAAGCTGCTATGACCTGCTGAATGGTCACTCCTTCAGCTCCTACAGCTCTGGAGAAATTACTTATTGTTTAAGCAGCAAACCCAATAAACTACTGTTTATTTTTAAATTGTTAACTGTTATCTCTACCAGTGCCGCCAAGGAAAATCATCTGTGCAGACTGAACACTTGTCCTTTTATCTCACTGCATTGACCTTTGTTCAGAACGTGGAGTATTTATAGAGAAGGGAAAAACTGGTGTGACGTCCTAAGCAGGTTAAGGTTGATTAGCATGCAGGCAGTTGGACATGTGATCCTTGTAGGTGCCCTGGAACTGAAATATCCAGACATAAATCCTTGAAATAATATATTGTAATATAGCCATAAGCTATTTCTTTGTGTATGTATTGGTGTGTACATGTGCAGGTATCTACTTAATACAGAATTTTAAAAAGCTACAGTATATACTTAAAATTATATAAATTAATTTCATAGCCTAAGGCAGTCTAATGCTAAAAGAAGCCATTGGTTCACTTAATTCAATCCCCACTAGGTCCAGGCCAGGATTTTTTTCCCCAAATATGCTGTATTAATACCAGAAATAATGTCTGAATGAAAGATGTTCTCCAAAAAGGCAGGGAGTCTTGATCTGAAGACATAAAACCCCCCAGAGAAAACAAACACAAAAACACACCAAAAAAAGTACCTCTCACTTCTTTGGTAACCTGGTACACAGATTTATGGTTTTTACTACTAATGAAATGTGCATTTTCTTTCAGATGCTGTTATTTTCTAAACAATGGTTCATGTCTTATCTTTCTCTAAAGAGTTCTGAGATAGTAACAGGGTTCTTCATGTTTGTCTCAATTAAGAAAAGAGTAATTGGAAATTTCATAATAAAAAATTTTTTAATATAGTGATGAGAATGAATGAATGTTGTTTAATTTGAATTGTCTTGTTTATACTGAGTATCATACACCTGGAAAATCTGAGAACCATTTATTTCTGTAGGTAAAGACTTGCTATTGCTGTTGGGGTGGAGAAAAGCCACATGTACCCAGCTTCCTGGGTCGTTGTGTGTGAAATCATCACAGCTCTTTGGGAGCCAGTGTAAATCTCAGAACTGGACAATTTACCCTAAGATGCTATTTTGAAGTCACTTCTGCTTTGAAAGGCAATGCCGGAAGGCAATGTATTTCAAGTAATAGTGTGCGACTGACAAGCTTGGTGTCAAGAAACTTTGCTGGCAGCTTTTGAAACACCTCCAGTTCTGCCTGACTGTGTTATTTCCCTGACAGAGTCTCAGAGCTGTTGGTTTTGTTGTTGTTTTGCGGGGGTTTGTTCCAGTTTTATGGTTTTGTCCTTTCTACAGTTCCCTACTGAAATACCTTGGTACTTAGGAGCATTTTACATCACCGGTCTGGAACAGCCTGCTTCCCCCTGCAGGTATAAATCTCTGCATTTGCAGCAATCCCACAGAGCCCAATGCCTGCTCATTTGTTGGCTTCATCTCTTCCAAAAGCAGAAGAAGGTTCATTCACCTAGTCTCTGCTGCTAAAAGCATGCAAGTCTGGGTTCACAAATTGAAATAATTTGTCCAAAATGGGCCCAAAGGACAGACTACCTCCTGATTTAAAGAACAGCACAGTTACAGTCAATTGCTTAAATTTATGGATAACTGCTGCTTTGCAAAATCATGAGAAAATAGCATGAAGAAAATGCATTTTTAACAAATACACAGTGTTAGTGAGGCGCAAACTGTTAAGCGTGATTCACAGTTCAGGCTGCTGTGTCTATTAAGTATTTGAACTGTGTTATTTCATTATAAACTTGGCTGCCTTTTATGAATTGTGGCAGAGCGGTTACTAAACCACTGCCCTTTACTCCGTTGGACTGGAACTGCCCTGTGGGGTGCCTGCAGCCTGGCCTGCTCCTGACTGACCGAAAATTCCCTTCAGCTCCTGGAGCAAGAGTGTCTGAGCCCTGTCCGTGTTGCAACAAGCCCCTGAGCAGCACGTGGGCAACCCTACCCTGGCACCAAGAAGTCCTAAGTTAACCTGATTTGAGTTTAATAAAAACCATAGAACAAGTTAGGTAAAGGTTTGATAAAGTTTTGTGCTGGGTTTTATATGGCTTTGAGATAAATACTTGTGCATTCAGCCTTTGTAAAGAAGGCAGGTAAAAATCTTCATTCAGTTCTGAAAACATCTTAGGAGAAACACGTTGAGGGCAGGAAAGGCAAGGACAGTGGCTTCACTGACGAGGGCACAGTCTCGCAGTGCCTGAGCAAGGTGAAAAGAGCAGGCTTGGGGAAGGCAATCTGGTTCAGCCAAGAGTCCAGGGGTCACCAGAAAATTCTGCAGTGATGAGGCAGATTCAAAGTCAAACAGGGAAGCAAGTCAGTGGGACGGAGTGGCACGGGACATTGGCAGAGCTGCAGTGACGGTCAAGCAAGGACTTTCCATCTCCTGCTTAACTCATTACAAACAGGAAAGAATAGACACAAAATCATTGAGGGAATGTGCGATGTCTTGAAGTTTGGCCATAGGAAAAAGGAAAGCATCCCTAACTGCAGAAAATGCATAAAAGTAACTTTTAAATTTCTTCTTCATTATCATGACTAGGTGATATCCTGGAGGTGAAGCAAATTGTTTCTGGATTCCAACAGTGAGATCTGAAAGAAGCTGCCAGCAAGTGGAGTTAGACCTGGAGACTTTTTCAGGACACATTTTGTGACTTTTGGCATTTTACATGTCAAATGTGAAAGGTTAATGAGGAGGGTTAATGAACTTCTCCAGCTTGCCTGATATATGTAGGTGATAACTTGGCAAATGCAAACACGTCTGTTTCTGCTCGTGAACTGTAACAATTGACCTGTGATAAGCTTAAGGTTGCCAGTCTGAAACGGAACTCAAAGGAGGCTGAGTTGGTTTAAGGATAGAAAATTTATTTCTGTTTTTCTGCTGGTAACGTAGCCATCAGAGAAGGGATTTAAACAGGTAAGAACAAGAGAAGAAGCTGAGCAGGACTCCTTAAACCCAACAGATGCATGAAGTTTTGTAGGATTATGGTGTTATTATTACAGAAGATAAGCTGGTAGATTTGCCAGTGTTGCAAAAGAGATATGTAAGCTGTAGACGAAAAGGAAACTATTTCAGCCATGTGATTTAGCAAGTTCGGTGCTGAAAAGGTCCATTGCGAACGCTCCTCTAGTATATCTGTGTTTCAAACCCCTTCTTCATATTAAATACAGACGCTGGAGCATGCAGTTTGGGGCAGTATTGGCACAAGAATATAAAAATCTTCTCCAGGGTGAAATTATTGCAACACTCAAAAGGAGTTCCTGGCAATCATTAAAGCTATTTTCAACTAGAATATTTTCAACACTAGTATAGGAAGATGTTTATGGTCAGGACAGACCATATCACTGCAATGGCTCAATAGATCCTGCCATCCTGAGAAGGTTGCCAGGTGTCTGTAAAAGCTAGAACACTAACATTTTGCAATTACAACTACTTTGTTATGTACCTTATTTTGTTGACTCTGATGCAGGACCAATTGGGAAGGTGATTAGTAATTTCTGAAGAGAATGAGGGTGCTCAGGAGATAGCCATCTTTTCTTTTGGCCTAGGTGAAAATAGCACTGTCTTATTCAGGTGAGAATTGTCTGGAGTAACCAAAATCTTCTCAAAGTGAGAGTTATATCTGGATAGTGTGCATGGCAAAGTCAGTTGGCAAATGCAGCCACTTTGGAAGCGACATCTTTCAGAATACCAGTAAAAAAACTGTGCCTAGAACAGGAAAGCACTGAGTGGAAATTTGAAGTTCTAGAGAACATGAAAAGAAACCCATTGATCATTGGTTCAGGTGTTAGTTGGTCACTAGCCAGTTCTGTGAATCATGAACTCAGCACGAGACTGCACTGAGAAGGATCTGAGTTGACCACTCACGTGACGCAGTCCATTGACTCTCATAAAGAATTTCACCTTAATGGAGCTGGGTAAGACCATTGGCCAAATGGGGTCTGACCTCAAGGACAAGGGGAAGGTTTTATATCTCTGTTTCTCAACTGTACATTCCCTATAGGATAAATATACTGCTCTCTGTGCTGACTCTTCCTTTCTGGGTTGGGATGAGGAGGATGATGAGGGGGGTGGAAAATAGACATGTAAACTGTTCTGAGAAGGCAGTGGGCTTTGTGGACGCGTGGGACCGTATAATCTCTTTAATGTAAATTGCTGCAGTCACATCTTAGAGCTAAATCAATCCAGTATGCAGTTATACACTGAGTAATATTGTCTTTCCTGTGACAGGTATTTCACTGTAGCGTGCTACTGAATTTCTAATTTCAAATGATAGAAGGAAGCCTGGCCATGAGAAATGTTGACAGTGTAATTTGATTTTATTCATATTGTTGGCACTTCATGCGTGGGACATTCTTTTCTGCTTTATTTTTTTTAATGGGAAACATTCCATCGGATTGTGAAAAGAATATTCTCTGTTGCTCAATAGATAACCAAAAATCTAACCGAACAAACCCCCAATATTATAAAGAACTGGAAAATAAAACAAGTTAAACAATTATACTTGACTTTTATGTATAACGCGTTGACTTCAAAAATCTGAGTCATTCCATCCATATAAACAAGTTGTATAGTAGTAACAAAGTGCATGAAGCAAATTGCTAAATTTAACTAAGGTATTAAAATAAAAAAGTACTTTAAAACAATACTTTTAACACAGTTTCTTGCCATGATTCCATCATGCATTAACACAAATCAAATCCTGAGGCAACCTGTGCCTTTGACAGTCTTTCTGTAAATATGTAAATAAATGGATGTAATGATCAAACTCTCAAAAGGGTGAAGAATGCAAGACAAATCATCTATTTATAACAGAGTTGTATTTAAAAATAAAAAAAAATATCAAAGTGCACTGCTGGTACATCTCATTTTAGCCTATTTGGGATGTGTATAACACAGGGGTGTGATCCAGTCTCCAATGGTTTCGATGCTTTGTTTAAGCACCAGGGGAATAAAGAATGATGGATGTTCTATTACTATGACTAGCATGAAAACTGAAAACTTGTACCAGAATAATACGTAAACATCTTTTGTGTATTGAGGAGGCAAACACTCTTAAATTATCTGATGTGTACAGTACTGGTACTTAATGATTTGGTGCCAGTACCAGACTGGTCCAGTAATTAGCATTCAGATCTATTTCTAATTACAGATAAGGCATATAACAAAAAAGTAAATATTTGGTTATTAATATCTCGTACAGTTCAGCAACCCAACCAGTCAGAATTTATCTTGCCAATTTTAACAATCTTCAAACTTTTGTCTTCCATTTGTAGATAGTACTGATCTTTGAAAAAGTAGGTGTATCCTGTGGAGGTAAATAAGAAAGCATACTCAGATTATGGATCAAAGCTTTTTTTGTCTCTTTGATTTCATAAAGCTTAATGAACTGGAAGACTCTTTTTCTGAAATATTTATAGACAATGAAAAAAGATTTATTTCAAAAATACATAAAAAATCCTATCCTGGAGAAGAGAGGTCTTGTTAAATGCAGCTTGAAGTCAGGTTACCATTTTGTGAGCCAGAATTTCTGGGACTTGCTGGCAAAATAGATGTTGAAAATGTAATTGAGTCAAGACTCATGTGATATCAGTGTAGCTTCCAGATATTTATGCATATCTGTGCAAAATATGAGGTTACTTAAAACTATGGGCCAGGTTTTCAGTTGCAGTTGATCGGAGGTTTAAATAAAAGGGTAAAATACAACCTATTTGTGCCTGTGATCAGGGAGATTATCGTATTCAAGTGCTGGCTGTGCTAGAGCAGACATGATGCTGCGGCCGCCTGCTCATACCAAGGAATCTATGGAGCTGGCAAGAAGCTGGGAAATTTCCAAGCCCCAGGGACTGGTCCAATCAGGTCTCCTCCTGTGCATCAGGCATTGGGTGGCAGGAACCGCTTTTTAGTCTGTCTCAGACTACACTGGAGAGACACTAGAAACACTAGACTACACTAGAAAGCTCCACAGAGCTAATTAAAAAAAAAAATAGCAAGGAAAAAAGGAGGAAGATTCTAATAAAAACTGGTTTTTGCCTTGTTAAGCTTTGCAAAATGTTCAGCCTCAAAAAATAAATGATAAAGAGTACATAGAGATTGAAATTAATCTATCTTCATGAAAATGAAAATCAGTATAACTATTATTATTTCCTTGCGTAAAAATATTCAGGAGCGGTCATATTTGTTAAATGTTGCATTTTAGAAAGTTTAAACTGTGATTAGTTGGGTATTTTTCATTGGTGTTTAAAGAGAAAATAGCCAAAATGTTTGTTTGAGCCAAGAGTTTGCAAAACTGAATGGGAATTTGGTTCCTTCTCATGGACCACAAGAAATGAAAAGTCTCCAGTATGTTTCACAGCAGACAAATAAGAGACCTTTTGAGTGATTTCTGTCAGAATTGCAGCTTACCACTGTCACCAAGGCCCAGGACAGCATCCAGGTTATCTGGAACTCCATTCCAAGAGTCAGCAATAAATTTAGGGGACGCAAGCTCCATTTTCTTCTTTTCTTCATTGTACCTGAAAAAAATGATATCTCTGCATTACAAATCTGTATTTCATGTTAAAGTTTGATGTGATTTTTCAGGGAGTCTTCAGCAAATGTCAGTACATAAAACAAACAAATATAATAAATGAAATTGCGACATTTTCATTATAATTATTCCCCGACTCCATTAAAACTGTGAAATTTTACATTTTTCTTTTGGAAATGCAAGCCTTGTGGAATTAAAAACGCACTTTCTAAGCAAAACCCTTTTCAGAAATGTGGCTTTGAAATTCCAAATGTAATTCTAGGAAAGGTAACTTTTTTCAGACAGCATCTAGCACATGAAATAGCAGATTTTAATGTGGAATGACTACCTTTTAAAAACCTTATTTGACATATGCTTGTAGTCCATGTAATTTGTGGATTGCTATTAAATTACTTATTACTTTCCCTAGCGTTTAATTAAAAAATCCTATTATTTTTCCCACAGTCCTGTCTCTCGCTCGGTGGTGATCAGCAGATAAATGCCAAGTTAAAATACATGCTTTTCTTTGGAAGGATTAAAAAACAGACACCCAATCCCCATGGCTTTCACAGCCTGTGATTTAAAGAGGAAAAACTGAGCTGCTATAACTCCACCAAAATCCATGGAAGCCAGATCTAGATTGCAGTGGCTTCAGATGGGAGGGGATCTGTCTGTGTCCATCTCTGGGGATGATCACTTGTCTCATTTACTCTTTCCGCTCTGGTGTGCAAAGAAGGATTTGTGCTAAACCAGCTTTACCCTCCCACAAACAAGTAATCCAGGATCTTCCTTTCCATATATAGGGAATAAATGCCCCAGGGATGGAAAGTGCTTGAGAGTAGAGATAGAAGGAGCAAGACTGTGGCCTCGTTTCCCCATTTTTCTGATTTCTAGATGGGAGTCAGTGCTGAGCTGGAGGAGTGGAGATGTCCTGGGGAGCAGTGACATGGGAGACAGTTTGAACCAGGCTCTGAAGCGTGTGAGGCCTCTGTCCCCCCCCCCAGCAGCACCCCCGCAGGGGCCCTGGGCTTCAAGGAGGTCAACCTGACTAGTACTGGGGGGAGGGAAGCACTTGTGTTCTTGATTCTGTTTCTCCATATCTGTGCATGGGGTTACCTTTCCCCCACTGCTATATGGAACTACTTGGATTATATCCAAAGTTACACCAGTACAAATAGTCAAGGGCAATTATAATGATTAATTTAAAATCCCTTATTTTTTTTTTCCTTGGATATTTAAAGAAAATCTAGTACCACAGCTTTAAAAGTTCAGCTGTGGAGTCTGAGCCACCTCCTCTTCCTCTCCTTGACAGAACTTTGCTTTGCTTAACGATCTTATTTTAACAACACTAAAAGAGCTTGAGGCTGGAAGGAGGGAAAGGAGAAGGCTTCCAAAAAATCCATTTAAAGTAAGTGTGATAATGGCACAGGAAGGCCTATGGTATGTAACTATTTTGATTCCATGTAACAGAGTCCTTGTATAAAATAAAACAGCCACATACTGAAGGGTTATAGGATCTGTGTTAGACAGAGATGTATCTTGTTCTGAAATATTTGTCAACCGCTTCTTTACACAGACAGAAAACACTTAAGCTTATTTTGATTCCTTAAGAAGAAATTATGCGTTCTGAGGTGACTGCAGTTAATAAGGTTCTTTGATAGAAATCCTGTCTGTGATTAGAGTGATTAATTACTTGGAGGCCCTGGCGTAAGGTTAATCAAAACAATCATTGGTAAGAGGAGAGCAGCAGCTTTTTGCTAACTCAAAATCTATAGGGTTGGGTAGGAAGCCAAAGTATTGCAGATGGCTGTATTGGAGCTCCTTGCAAATGTTTAAGATGGTCTCTACAAAACGACGTTAAAAAATTAATAGCATTCTTTAGTTTTTAAGTTCTTTTTTTTTTTCCCCCCAGATAATGGAGAAGAGTATTGTCCTCAGCGTAATTGAAAGAAAGTTATGATCAAATGGCAATTGTGAAAGGGTATTTTATTTACTTACAGGAATCCACAGCCATTAGGATATAAAAAAGACACTCATGCAGTTTGATCATAACATTAAATTAATGTTCACATAAAATGGACTCAGTTATGGAGCTTGGAGAATCTTTTAGATTGCTAGTGATTGTTTCTGATGTTTAATTTTCCTCTAAATTGTCAGTTAATGAATGGTTCAGCTTTCAGCCTTTTGTTTAATGTCTCCATTCCTGACTTCAAGTCCTGTTCCTGGAAGAGACCTCTGATGGTGAAAGCAGGAGTCAGTGTCTCTGGTTTGTTCTCATGCCACTCTGATAGGCAGCTCGGAGGAAACTCACAAAGTGCCTCAAAGCACCAAAGTGTGCCTGCTTTTTAAGATGATCTTTTGTGCCAGATCTTCCTGACAGTTATGATAATGAATTTCTATTAAATACAAGTAGCAGACTTCATCAGGCGCAATGTAGGATATTTATTTCTACCACGGTAATAGCCTTGAGACATTTTAAGGACATTTCTTCCTAATCTAAGAGTCCAAGATCTTTCCTGGACAGAATGTGGTAGCAAGTCACCTGAGTTTGGTTGCTTGTTGCATCATATTTTGCTTTTCTGCAGTCTTTGGAACAGAACATTAGTGTAAATACAGAGTTGCGTGCATTTGTGGAATACCCCATTTGTTGGTGTTCTTTGCATCAAAAACATCTCTGGGCATGTACTGGAAACACGAAAAGGATTGTAGAGACTGTCAAAAGGAATTGAAGCTAAGAATTTTCCCCAAGTGCTAAGAGATACACTTCTTGTGGTCTGTTCAGATCTCCTCAGTGCCATCTCTGTTAGTAGAGCACGTGTGTTAGTGACTGGTACATCAGCTGCTGAAAGGCTTTTCAGCCATCCCCAGTGTGCTTTGCTGGTCACACTGCTCTTCCTTTCACCTCCAGGGTCTCCAAACCTAATGGCTTAGTTAAAGAATATCAAAGGCAACCTGCTCGCCCTTTGACTTCAAGAGGTTGGAGATCAGCCCATTTTAAAGGAATTCACTGAATTCACTGAATTTCACTGAATTTTTAGAGTTGGAAGG
>BJBW01010696.1:35123-46629 GCA_004320125.1 Scolopax mira
TCCCTCACCCTCACTGGGAAGCAGTTGTTTCTCAGATTTTTTTTGTCTCATATTCCTTTCAGAGTTTTCTCCCAGCAGTTGTGAGCTGACAGTAGGGACAGTTTGCCCCTCTTAAGAGCCTGAGACTGATGTGGGGCAGGAGCTGGTACGTAGGTGTTAAGGGATGGGTTGTTAGTGGTGAGCAGCCTAAAAGAGACTCCCAGAAATCCTCCTCCCTTGCAAGCTGCTTTCTCAAATAGGTGCTAGTTTCCTGCTGCTGCTGTACTGAATCCAGACTCCCTGGTTCAGTGTCCTTGCTCACCATTGCTGTCAGCATGGATTTTGTATTCTCAGAAGATGAGACCCCCATGTTTGGTTCCTGCCTTCTGAAACTCAGAGTGCATTCAACCCTAGAGACACAGCGGGGCTGACAGCATCCCATCACCCCATCAATGCATCTTACTTCCAGTATCTGTCTCCAGCAAAAATGTATGTCCTCTTGTTCCTGCCCCAGTTGAAAGCTGCATCAACACGTTGCACATCAGGGGGTAGTCCCAGGTTGGTGAGTTTCTTTGGATAACCTCTGTCCAGGTTACTGGCTGAATAAACCCAGTACTCATTTCCTAGGTAGGGGAGAAAACAAAAGGAACAAAGACTGTGTATTAATCAGATACAGAGGAGTATTTCTTCTTTTATGCTTTGGCATGGGGCTTTTTATTGCACTAACTGTACTACTAGTCTTCCTGGTATTATACCATCTGTGAAGCACTAGATTAGAGTGCACATGTAGCATCATTACAATTGCTGCTATTGTCTTTTAAATGTCTTAAATTGCCTCTTGCAAAGGACATCACCTCACTATGCTCTTGCTTTCTCTTCAGCTGTCTCATCTTTGAGGCAACTCTATTTGTGCAGCTATGGTTATGTTAAAACAGATAGTTAATATTGGTAAGTTTTTGTGTGATGAAGATGGTCTGAAACCAGGCAAGGGCACTTGAAGTTGAAATGCAGCAGATTATGTTCACCCTCCATTTGTTTTGTTGAGTGATTTTTTTTTTTTTTTTGAGCATAAATGTGAAATTTTTGCCCAGAGTTCCTATTTCTGTTATCTTTTGTCATACGAGATTTTCTAACGTCTCTTCAAATCTGCACTACTGGAAGATGGTCAAGACTCCTGTGTTCTTTACATAGAATTATAATTTACTTAGTAACTACCCTTACTGGATACACTGAAAGCCATGCACAGATTTGTTCATGAAAGGGCATTTCTTTGATTCTGTGCTCGTGGGAGAGAAAGTCAGTCAAATATTAATATGAGAAAAGTGTAAAGTGTAATGTTTGAGTTCCTGAGAAGCTACTATTTCACTGTTCAGGAGCAAAGGAGGGTCTCTGTACTAGGTATTTGAAGGTAGTTGGATTACAGGTAACTTTCAAACCTCTGTGTGTTTGATCGTTATTTTTGTTTTGGTTTTGGTTTTAGTTTTTTAAAAAAGCAGGTTAGTTACATTTTCCTGGAAATTACAAATACAGAGGGAGAGGTGTAGCTGTAATAGGATTATATTCAGTATCCATGGTATTTAAAACTTTTTGGGTTGGTTGAAATAAAACTTTTTAAGCTTTATTTTTTTCCACCGTGCAAACTAAAGCAAATGGCCTTTGAGACATGTGAAATAGATTATCCTTACTTTTCCCTCCTGTATAGAAAATGTACAGCAGCATTTGCCATATGTTTTTTACATGATTGGAGATGTTTAGTCATGTTTTTAGTAGATACTGGAGCCCAGTTTTTGCTGGCTCAGTTGTTCCTGTTGGGAAGAGCCTCCCAGCTCTGCTAATTTGGGCAGTACAGCTGAGCCATATGGCTTTAGGAGGGAGGGAGGAAGGCTTCCTGTTACCCTCCTCTCCCATGGAGAGCAGCCCGTGTCCTCTGCCTGATGCGCCACCGCGGCAGACACTTGGAAGGCAAAGTGGAAGTCAGTCTTTGGCAAAAGAGGAAAAGACAAGGAAAGGCATAGGGTGGGGAAAAAAGGTCGAATCTTCTCAAGCCACATGGACAGAGATTATAGCTTAAAATGAGTGGAAACTGAAGAAAAATAGATCAGTGAGTGATGAAATAGAGCTCTCAATGTTGCTTTTTATTTTAAATAACATGGGGTGTTGTTTTAAATAGTGTGTCTGGTTTTGTCTTGCTTATTGTTGTAGATATCTTTCTATTATTATTTATATTATTGTTATTTGTAATATTGTTGTTATATCTTTCTAGGTGCTCAGAGCTCCCCTTTGTTGTAATGGAGGCTGTTCAGAGCCTTTCAGATCCCGCCTTAAAATCCTCAGCATGGGATGTCTGAGATCCATCACCCGTAGCCACTGGCTGATTGGCTCTTAGGCAGGCCAGTCCCTGGCCCTCTTACAACTCAGGGGGTTGTAAGCTTACAGCTCAAACACAACATTTATGCAAATAACTACTTTCATTTTAAAACTTAAAGCAAATACCTGAAAAAAACACAGCCTTCTCATCCTGAGGGGCCTCGTAGACGGCATCGATTTTCTCTGGCAGATCAGGCCAGAATGTAGCAACAAGAAGAGGACCTGTGGGTTTTCCTCGGGGGTTTACAGTCCTCCACATGAATCTGAGCAGAACAGAAAATTGCACGAGCTTTACAATGAACTAATTCACCAGCACATCTGTTTCTCATCATTTCTGGCAAAGGCCGCGTGAGCGTGCGTATACACACATGCGCACACACGCACTCGCACAAGAGCAGCAACACACACTCCTATCCGTTTCCCTACAGTGACTGAAAAGCCAAATTTCAGTCACTGTAGGGCTTTAGAAGCATGTTGCTAACACAGTCGCACAATAGGCTGCATGCTGGGCTGCTGGGGAAATTGCTGACAAGATTGCTCTGGAGTTCCTGTCGCTTTCTGCATCAGGCAAAGCGTGTTCTGTGCTGGGAATACACAAATAACTCACTTACAAGGCATTTCAACTATTAGACCTGCTCCTGCTGCTGTGCACGGAGCAGATGGATGAGTGGCTGACAAAAGCAGAGATTTGTATTCTGTGAATTGCTCTTGCAATTATTATTGTAGTGACTAAAAGTTCAAATTTAATAACAGTATATCAAACTACTTGGAAGTGAGCTTGGCTGTAAAAGAAACTGCTAACACTAAAAATGTTCATTAGAGAAATGCAAAAGGTAATTTATTGCCTATTTTATGTAAAAGTAGGATCATCATTTGATTTAAGCTTTAAAAAGCTGTAATTATCTTTAAATGGCAAAGCTTTGTGCTGAGGGCTTCTGATATTAAAAATGGCACTGCTATTTCCTCCTTCATAGAATGAACAACTTTTTTCCACAGCAGAACAAAAGTTTTGCCTAGGTCATAAAAGGCAAAATTAGCAGACTGGTGGAATGGCTCTTGCACCAAGATATAGCTATTAATTCTCAGGTCAAACAGCTTTTACCATTATTATGTTGCTGAAGCTCAAGGTGCTACCGGCATCTTATTTTTGGCAGAGTATAAATAGTCATTACCCATTCCTACCCAGAATAATCATACCTTTGGGAAAAACAGGATCTGCAATTGAATTTTGGTTTTGCTTAAAACAGGGAAGAGCAGTTCTAAATTCATTTAATAAATTGCTGTATTTGTAGCAACAGAAGTTTGGCTGCATGCAGAGATTTTGAAATGCATTTGCAAGTATTAGTTGCTGCATACTGAATTATGATAATCTGTACTCTTTGATACAAAAAAAGAGTACAACGGGCAAGTGCACTGAGCTTTTTGTCTCTCAATAAAAAGTATGTATTAATTTAGCCTGACATATTGTACTAATAATTAAGATATGTTAACTTACTCTCATTTCATATACATATATTTATTTTTAGCATGTACAAAATGTCCAGGCATAGCTCATAACTTTCACTTAAAAGAGGCAAGGAATAAAGCATTTAGCTGATTACTCCTGCTCTTGATAATATTTAAACACATGTGAAGCTCTGAAAAGGTAATAACATTTGTTTTTTGCATCTCTTAGACAGAAAAGCAGATCCCATATGATATGCAAAGGCAATCCATATAACAAATCTTTCTAATGCTGCATTCATAAAAATAGCTCCTTTAAAAATCCAAGTTACAGAATTCTTAATCAGCTTTGGACCTGATTTATGGCTGAGTCAGCACTAATAATTACTATCTGCGTGGATTCCAAACTTTCCAGAGCCAATGGGCACTTGGAACACCGGGTTTTTATTAAAGCACATATTTCAAGGAAATTGTTAAAACCATGAATTTTTCTCATGGAGAGGGAAACTTTGTGAAAGCTGAGTTCTCTTTTGGTTTTGAATTGGGTAGGTGGTATTTTTATTTCTACCCATCTTATTGAGGAAATGGTGAAATTAATTCTTTGGCTTTCTCATTTCAGTCTGAGCATGTTAAAATGTTTTAACTCATTCAGGTTAAATTTTAATATTACATTTACAGACAGATTGAATTATTACAGTATATATTTAATTATATTTTAACATAATCAAGATTTTCCATTGCTGCAGTTGTTACTTCTACATGCAGTTATGTAAAGGGTCTTTTTTAATGTCTTGGTAAACTTCAGAAGCTTGGATTTTTGGCTCACTTTTAGAACAAAAGCATCTGTGTAAATACTGTACTCGGGCACACTTGTTGCTTGGAGGATTCTGTGCCCAGTGGCTCTATGGCCAGCAGCACCTCCAGTAATTCCCTTTTATTTCCCTGGTTTGAGGGGGGGAGGGAAAAATACTTTTTGGGAAAGAATCTGATCTGACCTCCTTTTTGTTACTTAGTCCTTTTGCCTGTGTAATCTGACAGTTGGATGCTATGGTCATTTTCATGAATCATAAAAGTCACACAACACATGATAGACATCTGGTTTTTTGAATTCCTAAAGTGAGTCATAATGCTGCTTTGCCTGGTGTTTGGAAAGCTGCGAGACTAACAGGCAGAGCCATTCCAGAACAAAACAATCCAATGATTGTCTGCCTTTGCTGCCTGTTAGATAAAGCATGAGTCACTTTGAACAGATTGGTTTGGTATTTGCATAGTTCTTTGACCAACTGTATCTGATTGTGGAATACTTCTGTGTTGTTGGGATTATATAGAATTATGAATCGCTTTGCTGATTTAGCAATAGATATTAAACTGCTCCTCGTTGGCTCAAGCCTTGCGTGGTTACCAGTTTACAAAAGCAGAGGCAAGGTGGAGGTCTGGCTGAAAACTGAAGCCCACAAGGGAGCAAAGAGGATCAGAATGATGTGAATACTGTGGGAAGGGTTTTGTACTGCTGCTTCTCCTTTGGAGGTGCTGAGGTGAAGACCTCAGCTCCTTGATGACTATGCTAGCAAAAGTGGGCAC
Source organism: Scolopax mira (assembly GCA_004320125.1). Classification (NCBI taxonomy): domain Eukaryota; kingdom Metazoa; phylum Chordata; class Aves; order Charadriiformes; family Scolopacidae; genus Scolopax; species Scolopax mira. The sequence continues at coordinate 40,494 of BJBW01010696.1, forward strand.
TGTTTTTGCCAAGCTTGTTAGCCCAGGGCAGTGGGGTCAGCTCTAGGCAGCTTGTTGGTGGGAAGGTCCAGTGCTGGCTTTTTGTGAGCCTGGTCTGTTGATGCTGTTGGGCCAGCAGGCTGAGAAAAAGGCCTATTTCTTGCCATTAGGGATCGCTGGACTGCAAGGAATCAGCCTGCTGCTGAGGGGGCTGAGAAGAATAGTCCCCACAGGCACGTGGAATAAACCCTTTTTGCCCATAGGAGCTGTAATAGAAATGGGGAACGTTCTTACAATCAGGGGGGTTTAATCCCAGTTTCTACATTGGTAAAACACAACGCCTATCTCCCTTGAAATTTCAGCTCTGACATCTGGAGCAACAAACAGGTACTTCATAATACTTCTGTCAGCTTCAGATGCTTGTGGTCTTCCTATCTGATAGGAGACAGTGTTTGATTTGGGCACATGCAGCGAACTTATGTGTGCCCAGATCTTCAACAGCTTTGGGAGAATGTTCAGGGTAACTGAGGATAAACGATTTCAAATTGGGCATTGATTTATGGAAGGGATGAAGGATCTTTAGTGTCTTTTATCATGCTGCTGCCAAGTCCTGTACTCCTTAGGAGATGCTCTTCATTGCTGAGCAGCTGGGTAATACGGGCCCTGGCAAAGGCAGTGGGAGCTGCAGCTGTGCAGCCACCTCATTTTATCAGGAATGTCTCTGCTCTTTCATCAAAAATGCCTTTTTGTGTCTTCTGCATTGGAGTCCTTGTACACGTGGAGCCTGTCCCAGTCACCAGTGTCCTTGTGTTATTGCAGCTGCCATGAGTCACATAATGATTTATTATTGATTTTGGACAAAACCTGGATTAAACCACTCAGGGTTTAATCACGAGATTTTGCTCACAGATTTCCATAATTGTATCTTTGCAAACACAGGAAGAGAGCAGATCCTCTTTGGACTAGGCCATCATAATGAAAGCTATGGTAATACTGAAGATTTACTAAAACGATGTCTCCATGATAGAAGAGGCATTTGAGATTATTGTCACTAACTTTGGAGGAACTATTCTTTTTTTTTTGGAGGGGTGTTTTTAGAAGCCAAGATTGGAAATTTTCCTGCAATCAGATTTGAAGTTTTACCACAGAGTGCAGACCATATGAAATTAAATCAGGAAGGACAGTGCCTCTAGAGTTCTACTTCACTGGAAATGATGGGATTTCCATTGCTGAATTACTTGTAGGTTGCTGAAATCCTTGTAGGCTTTGCTACAAAAAGCATCCGGAAATATTTTATAGGGAATGAATCCTTCTTTGGCAGGCAATACACTGGCTAATGCATGTCTTCCATGGCTAATTTTGTGATTAACATTACAGATGGGTAAGTCTATATAGATTTTGTGGAATCATATCTGGTTTGCATAAGCATTTAGAACTTTGGATATGTTTCCCACTTCACCCTTTTGAGCAACCCTTGTATGACTCCACAGAAGCCAGCAGGGCTGACACAATGGTTAATATTTTGCTCTCAAATCTCTAAAATTGGGCAGAAAATATCATTAAAAGATGCGCTTTTTTGGTGAGGTTTGTGACATTTCCTTGTCCTGATTTTAGTTAGAACTACACTAGCCCACTCTGTCATAGCATCTTGGTATATGCAATTCCAGGAACTAAAAACCACCACAAAATTGCCTAAAATAATGACTGAAGGTCAAAATTCCGGACTCTCAAAGAAGTTTGATAATAGCTCTGAGAAAAGGTGAATTTATGGCGTAACCATCTCACCTGTCTCTAAGTATAGACAATCTTTTAGATATGAAGGTGGTTGGGGGTAGTCCGTGTGGATTCTCAGACAGGAAATCAGGCTTAGCCAACCTGATAACCTTCTATGATGAAATGACTGGTTGGTAGATGAGGGGAGAGCAGGTCAGAAAGGTTTTTGACCCTGTTTCCAGTAAGATTCTCATAGAGACGTTGTTGAAGTATGGGTGAGGCAAGCAGATGGTGAGGTGGACAGAAAATGGGCTGACTGGCCAGGCCTAGAGGATGTGGTCAGTGGTATGAAGTCTAGATGGAGTCCAGTAACTAGTGGTGTACCTCAGGTGTCAGTACTGGTTAGAAAACTGTTTAATAGTTTCAGTAATGACCTGGTGATGGGGCAGAGTGCACACTCAGCAAGTTTGCTGATGATTTAGAACTGGGAGGAGTGGCTGATACAGCAGAGGGTTGTGCTGCCATCCAAAGGCACCTACACCCCTGGAGAAATGGAATGACAGGAACCTCATGCAGTTCAGGAAAGGCCATTTCAAGGTCCTGCACCTGGTGAGGAACAGCCCCAAACAGCAGGGTGTATTGGGGACCAATGGGCTGGAAAACAGCTTTGTGAAAAAGGCCCTTGGAGTCCTGGTGGAAGATAAATTGGCCACGAGCCAGCAATGTAGCATTGTGGCAAAGAAGGCCATATTATTTAACCATAAAAACAGAATTTGCCATCTCTTTCCCTTAAGAGTCGATTGGGACACTTTTCTATCTTTGAACACACAAAAAAAAGGGCAGAGTTTGTGCTTGATAATACATTTCTAGATTTTGAACAATAGGTCTGACAGAATCCTCCACTTGAGGCCCCATTCATAAGCAATTAAATCTCACTTACCTATCTTTGAAGAAAAACGTTTCTCCCCTGATTTGTGCGACTCCATCAAAGACAATGTCGTGCTTGCAGAGCTCGGGAGTGACTGGTCCCAGGGTTGGACGTGGGCCTGGCCCCGGGCCTGGCCCTGGTCCGGGTTCCACATCGGTCGATACTTCTGTAACGGGGAACAGAGATATGCTGTTACCCTGGAATACGGTAAGACAGGGAATGCGAACTGTCATAATTCATAAAAGGGGAATAATTTGGAGACGGTGCTTGAAGGGGAAGAGAAGCTTATCATAAAATCTTTTCAGAAGAAGAAAGGTGGTCGAGTACAGCTGAGAAGGCCTTAGCTTCCAGCCCTGCGTTTGTGTGGCCTCATTCAAGACCCCGTGCCTGTTTGAGTGCTGAGCTGCATATGTAACTTTAAAGATATTCAGAAGTGGTTAGACTGGCTTCAAATGTTAACATTACAGCTTTTATTTTACTGGCTTCTAAAAGGAAGAGAAATGTGTTTCAAAGTCCTTCTATTCAGAATTATCTGCATCTCTGCTGAGAGAGATGTCAAAGTGGGTTTCTCTTCTTCTAGAACTGCAGGTTACAAAGATGTCTTTTGAGCCATATGTATGATCTTCTTGCCCTCATCAATAATACAAATGTGCTCTTCAGAATATGCACTTTCCCATCTGGTTTATTTTATTTTGTTTTATCATTTGGCCACTGCTCTATTGCTTTATGAGGCATTTACCTTTTTTCTTACATGTCAGGTTGACTTACTATATAAAACAAAGTGGAGTGTAGTTGATTTGAGATAATAATGGAAGAAAATGAAGGCTTTTTGGAGTACTTGTTTTATATAGAAAACAGTTTGTAAAGGGTTCTATCAGGTATGGAGAGGCAAGAAAGATAGTTTTGTCTCAAGTTTTGAAGTGTGTCTTGAGACAACAGTGTTAAATTCTGAGCTCTATCAAAGTTGCACTGTGCAAGCTTAGAAAATTCACCTAACCTTGCCCATGTCTCAATTCCCAGTCTTAATTAAAGCAGCTAAGAACAAGAAAAAAATGCAGATTCAAATCAGATTTTTGATAAAAAGGTGTCTCATTGGTATATTCTCATTATCATTTCTAAGGTGTTGAATGCTGTAGAATATAGTCACAATTAAGAAGATATCTCAGTAGAAATGTGAAAAGAATAGAAAGAGAAATGGTATAGATTTTCTTCGACTGCTTAATTGACTGTGGTATGCTTGTATCTCTACAGGGTAGAAAATATATGCATGGAGGGAACTTCAATTATAACAATACTTATGCATTTTACTAAGAGTATCTATGGAAAAAAATAATTAATTTTAAAAATCGACCAACATAAAAAACTTAAATCACTTTTTCTCCAGGAGCTTGCCAAATACATTTACATTGAAGTACCAGCTCCTACACATTCTCTGCAAACGTTATTGTGATGTATGGCTTGAATTGTTGTGGGAAGCCCATGTGAACTGTTTCCAGGCTGAGACAGGAAGGAATGAACTTTTCCTGTTACAGAGAATTACAGTCTGGAAAGCTCACACTGTTGTAGACAGTAACACCCAAACCCACCCACATCAGGTATTTCAAGCTAGAGAAAAGCGTGGCATTTCATTGTCCCAGTAAAGGCATTAGAAATTTTCATCTAATGCTTTGTTTATGGGGAGTTTTGGGGCTTCTGTAAGTTCAGTGAATTTAGTGACCCCTCATCCTTACATTGTGATGTTTCATTGAAGTAGGAGCCCTGGTAATAACATGAAGAAAGGAGAAAGAAAGGAAAGAGCATGGTTTTTGTGCAGTATGTAATTTACTGCAAGTTCTGAGTCCCAAATTTCATCCTGTGCTGCAAAATTTTCTGGTGAGTTCTGCCTACGAGAGAGGACTTTACCATAAAGCTCCTGGATCCCTTTAATGTCATCCTGAGAAAGCCGAAAGTTCTTGGTGTAGGTGTAGATTGGGGCCATAAGAGCTCCTGGATCCTCCGAGTGCTCTAATCCCATAGCGTGGCCAAATTCGTGAGCAGCAACCAAGAAGAGACTGTATCCTAAATAGCACAGCACGATCGTGTTAGCCACATAGATCTAAATAGAAGTGTACCACACAGGTTATTCATAATCTTCTCATTTCATTTTCCTTGCTACCCATCATAAATATCCCAGTAATAAGTATCATCATTAGTATTTACAGTCTCCAATGGTAAATGACATACATATTGCCAGAAATGGCATTTCATTAGAGAGACTCTAAAACCTCTTCTGTAGCTGATGTTTGGTGCTCTCTCACATGCAAGTGACTTTGGCCACAGACTTAATACTTCTGCAAAAAAAAAAGGGATGTAGCAAATAAAATCAGATTTTTTTTTTTAAGCACAGAAGAATTAAGCTTGCAGTCTACACCTCAAATCTTACTTTTCATCAGGAAATGGCATGAAAGTGATAAACAGGTCTGTAGATCAGTGTGTCTGTCAACAGAGCCTGAACCGGTGCTGTTGTACCAAACATCCTTAGGTTAAAAAAACCCTCTTATCACAGGATGACATTTTATCAATTACACCCAAACAGTTGAAATTTAGCAGTTATTTTCCTCATAAAAGAAAAACCTGAATCTAGCATTTGTTTGTCAACATATAAAACCCCCTTTTGTTTAAAATAAACATAGTTTAATTTTATCCGTTTTACAAATAACTATAAAGATTAATCAAAATAGTTTTAAATACCAATATTCACCATACAAATGTTATACTGTCTCTCTGAGTTTTTAAACATGCTTTTCATCTTCAGCAATATCAGTCACAAATGTATTAATTTTTACATTTAACATATGTTCCTAATTCAGCCAACCTCAGAGTGTAATTATTACATATTAGTGAAATACTAATATTACATATTAGTGAAATACTGTGGCTTTTAGCCTTGGAAAGCAAAACTGGTGATAAGCAAAATATTTGTTTATTTATTAAAGGTGTTTGTATTTTGGCAAGATATTCATTGTAGAATATCTGAATGTTTCAGGCAGATGAGCTTTGGGACCAACTCCTTAACTGTAGCCTCACATTTAAATGTAGGGGGTTTGTGCAGATTTGGGGGCTGGGGACATGTACTGCAACCAGAGTGGAATGATATGTGTGAGAATGAAATCATTGTAGGTGATGTCCTTGTTGTGGTCGATACGGTGGTACCTTGGTATTGCTCAGACAAACTGTGTTACCTTGATCTGGACAGAAGCCCCACTTGCGGTCATCGTCGTAGCTGCTGGTGGAGGCACACCACAGCTTGCCATCATTGCGACCCGCGCTCGTACAGGACTCGTATTTGTTCCCGAGGAAGATGAAGGGGAATACACAAGGGGCTCCCTCTGAATTGCCACCAACTGTTGACATGGCTGTGGAAAAGGATGGAAAAACACAGTGAGAAGGGAATCCCTTTTGTGAGATTAAGATGATTAGGTTTAACAAGGCCAATTACCGGGTCCTGCCCTTGGGTCACACCAACCCCCTGCAGCA